>JAOUQT010310155.1:0-15096 GCA_025769995.1 Xyliphius kryptos | reverse complement strand
GCCCGGGGAGCAATTGGGGTTAGGTGCCTTGCTCAAGGGCACTTCAGCCATAGTACTTGGTGGGACTGGGAATCGAATTGGCGACCTTTAGGTTGCAAGGCTGGTTTCCTAACCACAAGCCTACAACTGCCCTACAACTGATTGCAGAGTAGAATTGCCTCAATAGTTCTAGTAGCAAACCATGTTTTTTCAGATGACACAGTGAAATAGATCCTCTTCTGTGTCTTTTTGGCAATGGAGCTAATTTTGAGCTCCAGTATTAGGTCCTAAGAGATGGTGACTCCCAGGAACTTGAAGGTCTCCATCTACAACTGTAGATTATGGTCAGTGTAGCAATGGTGAGGCGTGTTTCTTGAATTCCACTGTCAGCTCCACACTTTTAAGCGTTTTTAGCTCTAGGTTATTCTTTTTACACCAGAACACCAACCTCTCACCGAAATGCAGACTCTTCACCATCTATGAGACTGATGTTGTGTACACTGAAAGGAGCAGTGGGGACAGGACACATCCTTGTGGAGCTCAAGTGCTGATTGTGAAGTAGTTTTTCCCATCTTCACCTGCTGTGTTCTGTCTGTCAGGAAGACAGAGGGTATTACAAGTTTTGTTAAACAAATATTCATTTATAACTGTAATTGAACAAAGGTAAGAGGTTAGGTGAAGTAAAAGTAATAAAACATTAGACCTAGACACTGTAGTCAGATCACAGGAATTAATAATTATCAAGAACAAATAATTATCCATGACAGTTATAATGATTACTAGCTTTTTAACCAAAATGAGGAATTATAATAAGACCATGAGTTTCTCAAAATTAGAAGTTTAAAAAGTAGGCATTCATTAGACACCACCTTCAGCTATCCCAGGTCCTAAGTCTCTAAAGTTCCCAACTAGAACGAGAGGTTTGTGAACAAACTTCAAAAACTTGGCTTTGAAAGGATACACTGGATTCCTATTAGAAGAAATGCTCTGAAAAAAGGGGTGTGGCACCAAAATTGTAAGCCATATTGCTCCAAAAAGCACAAGCAACTTAAGTGGCTATGGGTTCTACAATACTGCTAAATTTCAACGTTGTACTTTGAAAGCTGCGGAATGAGAAACGTTTTAAATGAGAATAAAAATATGACTTTCAATTTGACTTTTATGTAAATTGTGTGTCTGCAGGTGTATATATAGAATATGGTGGGGTTTTTTTATTTAAAAAAAAAAAAAAAAAAACCACCAAATGTGTATTGTTTTGAAAAACCATTCTTTTTTGTGTCACAAAGTTCACCAAACTAAGGCCAGTAGGTAAATTAATGACACTAAATGTTTTTTTTTTTTAATGAGCATATTATTTTAAATGTTTCTGTTTGGAAATTTCCATTGATTCAGTTCAAGACGGTAAAACTCAATGTACAAAAAACATATTTCTATAAATTAATGGAAAAAAATATGAAAAACTAAGTTACTCAGGGTACAGAGAAGTTATGAAAAGCTTAATGGATTTTTGAAACAGCAGTGAAGTAAAGATGGAATAATTAAAATTCAAGGATTGAAGCAAATTAGTAAGATTTTATTTTCAGCAGTAATAACATATTAAACAATTATTGATACCATCAATCAATGTCATCTTAACAGCATCCTAGAATGTCATTTGTTGTTCAGGCTTTGTGATCATTTATCTGATCCTGTCTCATGAAGGTGAAACAACTGAAAATTAATTAAAAACAGGCTTTAGTCTGGTTTGGTGTTTGCTTTTGGAAACCAGAAGATGGCAGCATCGTCTGCTATATGTTAAGGTTTTTCTAACTTGTTTCACTACAAACTGCATTGCATTTCCCACCATGCTCTGATTTTGATTGTGTTCTTTATTTTTATTTTTTTTAATTCAGTTTGTATGTATATCCACATATATGACATATTTAAACGTTATAAATCAACAACATTGTACGTTGCAGGAAGGCAAAGGCATTGTTTTTATTTACCATACAGTCGAACTGTGAACTTGTTCAAATCTGATCTGTTTGGCTTTTGTCATTTAGCCGACGCTTTTATCCAAAGCGACTTACAAGTATCTTACTTAATAGTTGTGGTGAGAACACAGGGTTACATACAGAGAGTTAAGGGTCTTGCTCAAGGACTCATATTGGAAACTTTAGTGGACCTGAGATTTGAACCCACAACCCTGAGATTGCTAACCCAACACCCTAGCCACTGAGCTACCATGCCCCGAGACTTGCCTATCTGGATGAACATGTTTTTCCTCTATAATCGCATGCTTACATGCGCACACCTGATTCATTTTAGAATCTAACATATGCGTCACTCAAAGCAAAATACATTACATTTGTGACCAAACCTTTGGGAATGGTCATTTATAGTTTGGGCACTCTTAACATTTTGTTTTGACTGATGACTGACTATCTATCAGCTGTGCAACATCTGATTGGAAAGTGAAAACCAGTGATGCATATGTTGTTTTTTCTTTTTTTTTCTCCTCTCCCCTCTTCTGCCTTGGCAGTTCTAGTTTATGAATACATCACCATGAATGCTTTAAGGCTCATTGTTTTGGATTAGTTTATTTTCCCACGTATTTTACTCTAAATGACATCAATTAGACCAACCGATTCTTATATAAATCCATGCATCCAGCTTTGCTAAAGCATCTTCTATTTATTGCAAAAACTTTAATCATAACTTAATCATCTAAATCAACTTTTTCAGAATCTCTATGGCCAGCTTTGTCTGGTTTAACAATTGCTGTGCTGCTAAAACTAACTAAAAAAAGTTGCTAAAATGGCCCATTCCTGCAAATTTACACAATCCTGAACGTCAGACTATTTCTAACTGAGCAGGCTATGGAAGCACTTCTCTGAGATAGACCATTGCAATGCATCACTTGGTCTTTTATCTTGTGTGATCAAACCTCTACAGCTGATCTACAACTCTTGAGTTTTTCTGGAGTTTAGCCAACCTAAGTGTGTCTATGTATCTCCACTACTTGCCTCCCATTTGGCGTACAGTTGTTGCCTACCAACAGTGGGAAGCCCCAACACTGGCCTACAGGAAAATCTTTGCAAATGCTACTTATTACATAAACTTTATATTTTCAACACATGGTGGAAGAGTTTGTGAATCTACAAAGTATATAATTCTGTTTTCATAAGTGGAAGTCTATTGAGCATGTTATAGCATTATTCAATTAATGATGTAAATTAAACATTTTGGTCTCTTCATAATAATAATTTAACCTCCTAAGACCCGAACTCTTGGCATAACATGCGTTTTTGTCCACGCATGTTGACGCCAGGTCCTAGGAGGTTAAGCTAATTGTTTTAGGACATTCATATGTCTGTATGACCTAAAGTGTTTTCCCATTTTATATATACAATTTTAAAATGATACAACCCATACTATTACATTTGTAAACTATATATTGTGTAAGGATATGCTACATCAAGACTTTTTCTGGACTTGTACATTACCAACTGGCATTCCATTCAAATATCGAATGTTGAGAAATTGTAGCACTGCCACCTACTTGTTTTCTTTTTACAGTACATTCGTGCTTATTGTTAGTATATATGTCTCCACATCTCCATATTTACTTTGTAACTTAATGAGGTTTGTGTATAGCTTAGACTTCCTACCCATATTTTTAATTTTATCCCAAATTTATATCCCTAAATACTTTTTTAGATTTATTCATTTTGTTTAAACTTGTATATATGTTAAACTGGCATTGTGTGTTGGCAAATTTATACATAAGTCTATTCATCATCTTCTGCTTAATCTACTAGGGTTGGGAGGGTTCCCCATGCCTATCCAAAGGAGATCGTTTCAGGCGCTGGGCAGATACACCCTTGACAGGGCATCAATCCATCACTGGGCGCACACTCTCACACAAACACTATATAGGGGCAATTCAGAGCAGCTAATTTGCCTTAAATTGTGTTTTTGGACTGTGGGAGGAAACACACATGGACACGGGGTAAACATGGAAACTCCATCCAGGTTGGGATTTGAATCGGGCCTCCCCAGTGCTGAGAGGCGAATGTGCTAAGCCACCATGCCACCCCACATTTATACAAAATTGATAATACAGTTTTAAGAAAACATTGTGGATGAATATAAGCACTGCATATTATTCAAACTGTTTATTATTTAATAGAATCTTAAATATATATGAAATAAGGTTATGTTGGTTGCTATAAATTAGGGGGTGTGTGTGTGATTTTGATTTTATATTTATTCAGTTTTGTCCACCCTCTCTTTTGTTCATATTCATCTTGTCTGTTTTCCTCATTCCCTCAGTATCCTCTCTTCTTCTAAATCTGCATCAACAGGTCCAGAAGTCTGTCTTCCTCTGCCTGCTTTCTGTCATTCTGTTCCCTTTGTTTTAGTCATCCTTTTCTTCCTGTCTGGCTATCTCTCTACTGCAGAGAGCTGGACTCCAGCGTCTCCTTTTTCTTCTATCTCAGTCTGTCTCTTTCTGTTCATTACCTTGAGCAACACAGAGTGGCTGTGATTGAAGGAATGAGTCAATAGAAAAATAGGGAAGGTTGTTAAGGTTAGGTAGCTGAATAGAAGGCTCAGTAAGGAATAGATCGCTCAAGTGTGTGACCGGGTGGGTGGCTAAATACAGTATGATGGAGAGATGCAAAGAGAGGTTGAGTTTGGAATGACTTAAAAGCAACAGGATCAAGCATAGCTTATAAGATGAATTATTCACTGGATACGTGTGTGTGTGTGATAAATTACTAGACAGATGAAAACATGGATGAACTGAGAGCAGGATATGAAACACAAGCTGTGTAATGGATAATTACAACTTGACAGACCTGTTTCTTAATAAATGTTAAATAGATGACTTCATGTATTGATTAATGAAAGCATAAAGCTGGATGGTCACAAATAGATGGGTAGTTAGGTGGCTAAGTAAAAGGATTTGTTAACATTTGCTAGGGCTTAAAATGTACAACTACACTGCTCCAAAAAATTAAGGGAACACTAAAATAACATATTCCAGATCTCAACGAATATAATATTTTTTTAGGAGATAGTGGAATGCATTGAGAACAAAATAACATCAAAATGTAAACCAAAATAATTTTCCCATGGTGGTGATGATTTGGAATTATAATTAGAACCAAAGTGGAAAATCGAATGACAGGCTGATCCAACTTCAGTGGAAATTCCTCAAGACAAGTTAAAATGAGGCTCAGTAGTGTGTGTGTGTGTCCTCCACATGCCTGTATGACCTCCCTACAACACCTGGGCATGCTCCTGATGAGGCGGAGGATGTTCTCTCCCACGGTCCCGTCCATGTCTCCTGGTGTACTGGCCTGTCTCCAGGTATTTGCTCCACCTTCTTGCCACAGCTCACATTGATTTGCCATCCTGAATAAGATGCATTACTTGAGCAACTTCTGTGGGTTGTAGACTCCTCCTCATGCTACCTCTATTTTGAGAGAACTGACAAAATGCAAAGTGACGAAAATATCAGCCAGGAAGAATAAGAACAAAGAAAAGGTCTGTGTTGCTTCAGTTGCAATCAGTGTTGCTTCCTAACTGGACAGGTTGATTTTACAGAAGTGTGGTTGACTTGGAGTTACATTGTGTTTTAGTGGTCCCTTTATTTTTGTTGACCAGTGTGCAACGGGATTACATTCGCCAACATAAATAAATCTATCTAATGATACTTTTTATGTTTTCAATTTTTTATTATAAATAATGTGCTTGCTTGTTCACACTGCATGTATGAAAGAAGTGTTTTACATGCGAATGTGAATGGGAGGCGGCTCAGTCATTAAATGCTGTCCCAGTTTGTTTGCAAGAAACTTTACCACGTGGTTATCTAAGTTTATCTAACTAAAAATGTATATGCTTTTATTATAATATATAATAAATATCGACTTCATTGAAGGTGTGCTGCACAGCGGAGGCCCAGATGGTGGTGCTTGACAATGCTGCACAGCATGCTGTGGTGCTAAAGTTGTATTGCTGACAGACTCCTATCATTTGACTGCGTTCTGTTTGTCATTGAGTTGAGAAACATAATTATCAATATGTTTTTAATCGGAAGAAAAAAGAAACTACTTTGTGAGAAGGTTAAGGAAGACACCAGGGTTTTTGCTTAATTCCGATTAACCACTCGGACCTTTTATTACACACACTTTTATTTCTACTTATTTACAAAGTACTCTGTGCGGACTTCACTCAAACGGGACGTCCTATACAACATGTCTCTCCCTCTCGCCTGCTTCCGGCCTCCTTTTACTGAGAAACGGGAAGAGATAATTAGTTTCATCCGTCCCAGACAGGTGTTACCATTTACCTGATCTGCGTCCGTGTCCCGTCTCCCGTCTGCAGACCCCGCCCATCACGCCCTTGCACCACATACTTATTTTAGAGAAATTTTTGTTTCCCCAGTGGTGTATGGGTGGCTAAATGCATGCTTTTTACTTTGTTCATTCAGACAAAACATTTCAGTGTAATGTTTATATCATGTAAGCTGGATGCATTAAGGGCTTTTATAAAAAATAAATAAAAAGGATTTAATTTTTTGTCACTGGAATTAGGATTGATTTTTACAGATCTTTGCTGTAAATGTTTTTTTCACCTAGCATTTCACTGGCTGGGGTGGGAGTACACGAATGCGGATGGGCTGTGGCTCTTTATGCATATGAATAGCTGCTTAAAGACCCCCTTAGACTTAGAGAAACGGGGGCTGTTGTCCTCAGAGTCTCACATTCTTCAGTCACACTAGTGCTAACCTCATAGTAAACGTGAAATAGTAAAATGGACAGTCTTGTGAATGGGTTATTATTTCACTGGCTACATACATTGTTAAATGTATGACTTAATAGGTGATTGGCTAGAACTAGAGACACATATTTAAGATAAAGAAAGAATTCAAAAAAATGAGCAACAGGATGAATTTCCAAATGAATAAATAGAAGAGATGAAAGCAGGAGAGGCATAAAAAAACCTGATGGACAGAAATTAGAAAACAAATATGTACAGGATGCAGATTACAGCCGAAGATAATAAGGAGAAAATTGGGCACGTGAAAGATAAAGGTGAACTGAAAGAATAAAAGAGAGACAGAATGAAAGGGGGATGGATGGAGTGCAGTAGTGGTCTCTGCTGAGCTTGTTAGCTATTGATTCTCTTTAATGATCCTCCGCCTGAGCGTCTCCAGAGAGCACTTATCTTAACCACCATCTCTCTCTCTCTCTTCCTCTCTGTCTTACTTTCTCTCCCTCATCCATCTGTTGCTCACTTTTTTACCACTGTGTATATTTTTGATGTCTTTTTTTTTTTTTTTCTTTAATGATTATTTGCCCCAACTCTACTGACCAGGGTGCTTAAGCGGACAGTGAAATAGATAAATATATTGAGGATGATCCATGGATGAATATATTAGTAAGGAATCTCACTAGGATGGCTGAATGAATAAGTTGATGGGTAAATCTGTAACTGTACAGCTGATGAATGGTTTAAAAAGGTGGACTGCTGGGCAGAAGGTTTTGATTGATACTTGCTTGTGTTATTGTCTAAATTCTTGGCTGGCTGAATAGACAGATGGTTGCCAATGTGACGGCTTAAATGAATAGATGGGTAGGTAATGGGTAATTGCTTCCCTCAAAGGTTAAGCAGAATTTTGGCAGATGCTTGATGGTGGTTAAACAAATAGTTGGATGGATGTTTTAATTACTGTTGAACATATAGTTGGATGGGTAAATTGTTATTGATCAGATTGTTGGATGGATCCTAGCGAGTAGTTAGAAGGATGGATGTTGAATAGCTAGCTGGCTGGTAGGGGTGTGAATATTAATTGATTTAAAATGATGCATCGATTAAACAGTAATATGTCCGTAAGAGTATTGATTATTGTGTTTATATTACCGCTTTATTGTTCGCCTATTTTTAACATCTACCCTGACATACACATACCACGTCCTCCAAAGCTGCAAGTGCTACCTCAGTATTATCTTTCAACTTTTCCTATACTTCACAAGAGAGAAAGAAGACAAAGAAAAGATGTTACACACTCAAAATACAGAATCGTCCTTTATTTAAAATTGAAACATGGCTTCTAGTATCAAACTAACACTAAACTTAATTTCTGCGAAAAGATTTTCATTGTTCCAAATACTGACATTTAGAAAAAACAATGTTCCGTCATGTTCTTAAAGTGTAAACACTAACACAAACTTTAACACGTGTCAGTGAAATTTTTCTGAGGTGTACTATCAAACAAAAAGAAAACAGACAGTCTTCCGTCTCTGAGACTGATACAGTATAGAACATTATGATGGATTTCATATCAGGTTTGTGCTTTTAAATATACATTTATAGTAGGCCTGGGCGATATACCCAAAAATCTAAATTTATGACGATAACCGACGTCATTTTTCTCATATGTGTATTTTCGGTATCTTAAAAAATGTAAAAAAAAAAAAAAAAAAAAAAAAAAAGTGCCTACACCTGGGCAGCGACCATTAGACTTCATTAGATCCTTATTGCAATTTATTTTTAGTATTTTTATGGACTTACTGTTCTATGTACTGTACGTTAATCACAACTGCTATAGTGTGAATAAAATACAGTTTTAGTATTTTAAAAAAAGGCAAATTATATTTTCTTGATTTATTTGAAACTTAATAGATTAAATGTAAAAAAAATATATATAATATTGAATTAATTGGATTTAATCAAATCATATCGTGGGGAATTCTTAAGTATCCAAAATAATCAAATTGTTGGCTTTAAGAATTGATATTGAATCATTATGAAGGCTCTGATTTACACTCCTACTAGCTGAGTAAATAATTAGTTTACCGGCTAGATGGGTGATTGTTGAACAGATTATTGGTTGAGTGGGTGGATGGTTATTGAGATTGTCAGATTGAACTAAAACCTTCTCATACAGCTAATAATCCACCAATGTTTAGCACAACAGATTAATGGCTCGGTATGTAGATATTAGATTGGTAATTAAATGTATGCATGACAAAGTTTGGATGTTGTAGTGCTGTAGCAGGTGATCACTGAAATATTTTTTTTTTTCCATCCATAAACTAATGGACTTAAACCCTTTTGTTGTTGAATGAAGGTGAGTTGGCCCTAGTGGTTAGCACATTCGCCTCTTGGTGCTGGTTATCCAGGTTCGATTACATTCTGGGTGGAATTTCCACGTTCTTCCTGCGTCTGTGTGGGTTTTTTCCAGGTTTTCAGTTTCCTCCCACTATCAAACATGGATTCAAGGTAAATTGACTGCTCTAAATTGCCCCGTAAACTAATTATGTCTGTGTGTGATACAAAACTCTACACACACATTAACTTAAAGATTTTTTTTTGTTGGCCGCAGTGTCAATTTATTTGTGACTGTGGTGTGCAATAAAAAATAGCTGCTTCATTTGTGGTTCAAAAAATGAGGCAGCCAACAACAGAACATTTGTGGTTCTGCCTCAAAAATGTGTTTGTGGTCTGAGATTGTCTGGTGCCAATACTTATCCATGGCTTTGTACACAGTATGAAATGTTTGAATGGGTAGAGAAGTTGAAAGAAGGCTGTACATACAACTGTCAGCCATAAAGAAGTTCTATGCCTGTAAACAGATGTGACCGAGTGTGTGCTTGTAAACTGATTCGGTGGATAGACAGGTGAAAGTGGATTATGTGGCAAATCATTTTGCCACATAATTTGCCATGGCTTTTTCTATATAATTATTCACGACAGTCTTGGTTGTCCGAACATGGCTTGCAAACATTGCGTAAACAAACCTCTGTATAATCTGTATATTAATCTGTATATTTCCATTAATGATACATAATTTTATAATGTTCTACCACATTTGCACATTTTTGCTGGCGAGCTAGAATAGTTTGGTTTATAAAGTTTTTATATTTTTGTTGTGTGGCGCTCACAAAATGTTGCTCCAATGTGTTTGTTCAGCCAAGTTAGTAGTAGTGTGATCCAAGGATGATTCACATCAGTGGCCAGGTACAGGTATCATGTCTGATGCTTCCAGTATTTTTTAGGTATAACCTAACTTTTTTTTTTTTTTTATTTATTTATTTATTTTTTTTAGAAATAAAAAAACTGAAAAGTTGGGCGTGCAATATTATTCGGGCCCCATGCGTTAATACTTTGTAGCGCCACCCTCGGGGTATGTTTCAGTTTTGCACATCGAGAGACTGAAGTTTTTGCCATTCTTCCTTACAAAACAGCTCGAGCTCAGTGAGGTGGGATGGAGAGCGTTTGTGAACAGCAGTTTTCAGGATTCAGGTCTGGACTTTGACTTTGCAATTCTAACACCTGGATACATTTATTTGTGAACCATTCCATTGTAGATTTTGCTTTGTGTTTTGGATCATTGTCTTGTTGGAAGATGACTTTCTGTCTTCCAACCGGTTTTCTTCCTGAAAAGTCCAGATAGTATTTGACTATGCATCTTCCCATTAATTTTAACCATCTTTTAGGTCTCTGCAAAAGAAACATGCCCAAACCATGATGCCATGTTGACAGTGGGGATGGTGTGTTCAGGGTAACGAGCTGCTTTAATGCCAAATATAACTTTTCGATTTTGGTTTCATCTGACCAGAGGTTGGTGTGTCTCCCAGGTGGCTTGTGGCAAACTTTAAACAAGACTTTTTATGGATATCTTTGAGAAATAGATTTCCTCTTGCCACTCTTTCATAAAGGCCAGTTTTGTGTGACTGATTGTTGTCCTATAGACGGATTCTCCCACCTCAGCTGTAGCTCTCTGCAGTTCATTCAGAATGATCGTAGGCCTCTTGGCTGCATCTCTGATCAGTCTTCTCCTTGTTTGAGCTAAAAGTTTAGAGGGGCGGCCAGGTCTTGGTAGATTTGTGGTCTGATGCCCCTTCCATTTCAATATGATCACTTGCACAGTGCTCCTTAAGAAGTTTAAAGTTCGGGAAATCTTTTGGTATCCAAATCCGGCTTTAAACTTCTCCGTAAACAGTATCTCGAACGTGCCTTTGTGTGTTTCTTGGTCTTCATGATGCTCTCTGTGCTTTAAACAGAACTCTGAGACTATCACAGAGCAGGTGCATTTATACAGAGACTTGATTTACACACAGGTGGATTCTATTTATCATCATCATCGTCATTTAGATCAACATTGCATCATTCAGATATCCTTACTAAACTTCTGGAGTGAGTTGGCTGCACTAAAGGTAAAGGACGTTGAATAATCGTGCATGCCCAGCTTTTCAGTTTTTTATTTCTAAGAAAAAGTTTCAAATATCCAATGAATTTTGTTCCACTTCACGATTGTGTCCCACGTTGATTCTTCACCAAAAATTACAATTTCACGTCTTAATGTTTTAAGCCTGAAATGTGGCTAAAGGTTGAGAAGTTCAAGGGGGCCGAATCATTTTGCAAAGCACTATATATGGAAAAGGGGCAACATGGTGGCTTAGTGCTTAGCACATTCACCTCTTAGCACTGGGAATCCCGATCTGGAGTTTTTATGTTCTCCTTATGTCCACTTGGATTTTTTTTTTTTCTGAGTAGAGCTCCAGCGGAAGATAAGAAGAGTGAAAAGCAGTTGGTCTATATTGGCTGTATCGATTTCCTCCAAGATATTAATGTGTGTGTGATGTGCTTATTATTTTCTCTTCTTTGCGACTGGCTGGCAACCTGTACAGTTTTCCATGTCTGATCTTCAGAGAGCTGGGATTGGGGAAACCTTTGATTTAGATAAATTGATTAAAAAATAATTAAATTGATGACTTGAATAATTGAAATTAGTTGAATGTTCTTGAATCTTTTTAATACCTCATTAATCAGGAGATAAAGCTGTACATTTCTAACCGTGCTCGTTTCACTCCGGCAGATGAAATGATAAAATAAAAGACAGTTTCTATCTGGATCATAAGGGATAAAAATAGATGTCAATTTATAGGAATACACTTTGTTTCTTGCATCTGGGTAAATGGATGCACCATGTCCTGCCAAAACACCACTTTACTTCATTATTGGTCAGCTGGTTAAACCCAGCACTTCATGATTCACTCTGCTTTCACAATTAGAAAATGCAGAGAAACAGCAGGAGTCTAAATAAACAGCTAATTTGTGGAATAAACATGTCCGATTGCTGTGTTGAATGATTGTGAAGGGGTTTGTTTATTGGCTATTTTTTTTCTCATTTTTCAGGAGCCATTTAGTTCATTTCTATGAGGAATAGTTGCAAAAATATTGAAGTTTGTTAAGTGTGTTTTCTATGTTTTTTTTTATCAACTGTTTATCTGAAAATTTTTGTATAGCTGCTGTTTTAATGATTGGGCACTCCCCCACTTTTTGCCTTTTTTTGTGCCTACTTATTATTGCCAATGTGTTCTGACTTCCAGCACTAGCTATAGAATTTACCCATTCTCTATATTTAAGTTCTTTTACTTAATCAAGTGGTGATATCTTTTTTTTAAGTATACATCTGGAATCTTGCTATGTCTCATTGACTGTTTTACACTAATTCCAATATTTTCCCTCTTTTGCTCTTTACTTTTAAACACCTCTCCTTTAATCAAATGTACTATTTATCGTTATAGCAAACTTAATAAACTTAATTTCTCATTTAATAAATATCATGTCCTGACATGTCTTAAACTTTCAGATCAGGTAATTAAAACTGCTCCTTCCTGCAGATTTAATCTGTATAACATCAGAAAAATCAGACCTTTTCCAACAGAACAGGCTTCTCAGCCATTGGTCCAAGCCCTCAGTCTCAACTATTGTAATGCTCTGCTTGTGGTCTCGCAACTTCAACGATCGTGTTTTTACAATTGGTTAAAAATTCTGCATCCCGAGTCATGTTCAAAGAGAACTCATGTCCCTCAATTACTCATCTCTCTCCCTAAGCTTCTTGTATTTGCTTGTGTTCAGTACAAAGTACTGACTCTGGCCTACAGGACGGTCACTGGATCTGCCCCTCTTGCCTTCAGTCCATCTTTCCTAAATACACTTCAACTCCTTCACTGCGCTCTAGTGATGAATGTCGCCTGGTGATGCCAACTCACAGAGGCCCTAATTCTCAATTCATTTCTTTCACCACTGCTAAATGGTGGAACCTTTCCAACAGCATCCGTAAGGCTGTCACTCAGCACTTTCAAGAAACTTTTCAAAACACCTCTTCCTCAGACACTTGCTGTAAAAAAAATTAATAAATAAAAAAAAGAACAGCCAGATCGAGTTATGCGCAGGGTTGGTGGGACTGCATTTTAGCTGTTTTTTTTCCTTAACTACTGATTTATCTCATTTGTAAGTTACTTTGGATAAAAGCGTCTGCTAAATGTAAATGTATGACCAGATTTACAGGACTTGCATGCAAATCCCTGCCAACCATTAAGCATGAAGAACCTGAACTTTACCCTCACCCACCGCAAAGGCTATTTATTTGTTATTATATAACCCCTTAACTTTATTTAATGTTTTTATTTTTGCAAAGTTTTCTTTGCAGTATGGCGAGCAAGCAGTGATGGCATAGTTGCCTTGAAAAAGTATTCCGATTTCTGATCACTGATTACTCCTTTAAAAAGTAACTTTACTTCATTGATTACGTGATTTTAAAAGTAACTAAGTTAGATTACAAGTTACTGTATTATTTACATTCAGCAGCTGCCACCTCAACATTAAAAATGACCACAATTTTTGCCAATACTCACTTTATTGGAGGTGCATTTTAACACTAACAATGTATCTTCTGACATTTAAAGTTAAACTTAAAAACTTTTCTTTTATAAAAAAGACAGTTTCTCTTGAATTAACTTAACATAAATATTTTTTTTTTAATAGAAAGTCTAAGTCTTTCTTGACTTTACTTAGCATAAAAACATCGTTATATAAAATAAAGATTTTCTTTAGTAGACATTTCCTCTGCTAAATACTGCCGACCAATTTCTTCAACTCTTCCCCACTTACTGGTTTTACACTGAAGTCCAGCTTTTGTTGTTTGGGTGGTTGAGGACCTCCTGCATTAGTCGCAGCTCTTTGCTTTGCACCACCTTGTGGGACTTGCTCTGTAATTTTTTATTGTGCCAGACTCCAAATGTTTCTTCAAATTTGACATAGTGTTGTCGTCAGCACAGGGAGTACAGCAAACCTTGATATTGTCGTGTTTAGCTGACACAAACTCAAATTTGTGCCTGTATTTCCAGTCACAAAATGTGCATCTCTCTCCATCCTCCATTGTTTGTGTCGCTGCGTAGTATAAGGGTGTCGCAGAGGTCAGACATCACTCCCCGAAACACAAGAAGAAAGCAAAAATATATATTTTTGCCAAGGAAAAATGACAAAAATAGTAACGCACAGTGACTTCTAAAAGTAACTTTAATCTGATTACTCGTTAGATTACTCGTTACTGAAACAGTGGTCAGATAAGAGTAACGCATTAGAGTAGAGTAACTGCGAGCAAGTCTCCCTTGGGAGTTTCCCTCAGTCCTGAATCATGGATCCGCATCTCTGAGAGACGGATGTGCTAACCACTTTGCCACCGTGCCAACCTATTTTATGAACTGCATTGGCTATTTGCTACTTTATTTGCTACGTCTGGTACCGTCCTTGTCATTTTACCAACTAAATGTTTTGTGGTCTGCCAAAAATGTGTGTTGTGCAGTCCAACTATAGCAAATAAAACATGGGTCATGAATACTGAGTAACTGGAATAATACATGATTAAGATAATAAGTCATTAGAAAGAAAATTCCTTCTTCTTAAACATTTGTGATAACATTTATGCACTACTATATTTCAAATGTTAACTGTGGGTTTGGATATGTGTTTGGGTTTATTAACTAAAATAACTGGCCATGCATTAACCCTGACAACCTTACTAAATATCTTTAAGCCTTTTCAAAAACTGTAAAAGCTGTTACAGAAATGTTTTAAATGCTTTTGGCTGTGGTAGTAGCTTAGGGTGTATGAGGTTCATATTCTAAAAACTGGTTTATTGTGTAGGTTTGTAATCGAACCCTATGGTGCTGTATTGTAAAATACAGCAGTGTGATGATTTTATATACACTGGAGATCAAAATTAGAGAACAATTCAAGAACACTTGATTTTTTCAGAAATAATGCACTCTTCAT
>JAOUQT010310145.1:0-26081 GCA_025769995.1 Xyliphius kryptos | reverse complement strand
TGTGTGTGTGTGTGTGTGTGTGTGTGTGTGTGTGTGTGTGTGTGTGTGTGTGTGTGTGTGTGTGTGTGTGTGCAAACTCTCATTTGGTTGCCTGTGCCATTTGTTCTGTGCCGAGTTCTTGTCTTCTCAGTATCTCTAATATACGTCTTGACCAAGCTATGGAGTGTCGACATTTAATAAGACACTACGGAAATGGTTAAAGCACAAACCTCTGCCACATTCCCCCATCATACCACATGACAGTAGACCAGTAACTTTTTGCTGTCTATTTTATCAGTTTCTTGGTGTAAAAGAGAAACTGATATATGTTATCAATAATTATCATAGTCCTCTATTGGGGTTGCAAGGGCATTCCCCATGCCCACCCAAGGGAGAAAGTTTTGGCACTGGGCATAAATGCCCAGGACAGGGTGCCAGTTTATTGCTGGCACACTTACACTATACAAGGCAATTTAAAGCACCCGATGGACCTTAAATCTCTAGTTTTGTACTGTGCGAGGAAATCAGAGAACCCAGAGGAAACCCACGCGGACACAGAAAGAACATGGAAACTCCACCCAGATCGTAATTTGAACCGTGAATCCCCAGCGCGAAACTTATTGATTATTTAAGCATAATATTTGAGATTCTTGCGAGTCATGGCTCACTGTTTTACTGCAGAGCAAAACACAGGACAGTGGAGCAGCACATGCAGATAAGACCAGATCAGAGAACACTCGACTAAAATGTAACCAGCGGGTAATACTTCATAGATACGATCTGGAGCTGTATGATTAGAGTTTTATTTACAAGCCATACCATGTGGTCTAAAGATAAAGCAATAAGGCATGAGAGGACGTGCATAATTGTAAATAAATCATGTGAAAGAGGTCACAGAGTGCCATTACACCTCTTTCCCAAGATTTATTTACGATAATAAACGTCCTCTCATGCCTTATTGCTTAAAAAAAAACTGTTACAAACATTCAGTAAAAAAAAAGAGGTTTGATTCATAAATGCGTTAACAAACTGGTCTTGTAATCTAGTAAATGTAATCTAGTCTGTTTTTCTTTAAATGAACACTGATTGATTATAAAAAAAACATCGGAAAAATTGGTAATGTATTGAGGTGGCTCTCGGTGGAGAAATGGCCCAGGCACAGGTTGCCATCTGAACTGATGAACTTTTATTACAGGACACACCGCAGCACACACTGAAACACATCTGCAACTTTCCAACACTTACTCCCCCACCTATGTGTCTTCCTCTTAGATACATAATGTAGTGTATGATGGGAAAACAAACAGGCACTTTATAACTGGCAGGCAAACCCTACCCCAACAGTCCAAAATGGCAGCACCCATCACTGTCATAAGAGGAACAAGTTGGCAGCCGTCGCAGTATTGTATATCACACATTGATACGAATGTGAAGGGCTTAGAGGTGTTTGTTTTTGTTAATAATGGCATGACGGGACAAACGGCTCAGCCAATCAGATTTAAGAACCAGAACTACCTGCTTTATAGGCAGATTTACAGTGCTGCTCACGGTCAGAGCTCCGAAATACCAGGCAACACAATTTTATGTTACATTTATGTTGTCATTTAGCTGTTGTTTTTATCCAACGCGACTTACAAATGGGAGAACAACACAAGTCAGTTGTTTAGGAAAAACCAGCTACACAGTGGTATCCTCAAACCTGACCATTAATAGAGCTGCCCCGTCCCTTTTTTGTAGCAAGTGTTTGAGGAAGACAAGTTTCTAAAAACTGCTGAGAGACTTGTGGACAGTTTTGGGAAGATCGTTCCACCATTTATCAGTGGTGAACGATATGGAGTGAGAATTTGGGCCACGGTGAGTTGGAATCACCAGCCAACATTCATCACTAGAGCACAGTGAACAAGGAGTGTATTTTGGAAAGATGGATCGAAGGTAATAGGGGGCAGATCCAGAGTGTGTCCTGTAGGCCTGAGTCAGTGCCTTGTACTGAACACAGCAGATACAGGATGCCAATGAAGAGAGAGAGAGGAGTAATAGCGTGTCATGAGTTTGCTTGGGCTAGTTAAAAGATCGCTCGGGCTAGCCTGCTGCAATTTCAACATAGTGTGGGGTACACTCCTGAATCTGCACTAGTGTTAATAGCATTGTCTGAAACTAAGTGAGTTTAGTGTCTGATAACTTGGCTGGCCCCCCAAACAGCCCTTTTCTTTGGGATGTTCTTGAGGTTACATCCTCAACTGTGACCTGTTTGCTTGTAATCAGTGTGTATGCATAAAAGCAGAATGAGTTTCTGGGATCCAGACAGACACATTATTTTTGTGCAAAAGAATCGTCAATGGATCTTCGTGCAATGGTAGCTCAACTGTATAAAACAGGAATGGGATAGAAAAAAAGATATCAATTGATAATCCAAACAGCAGTGTTCAAATCGTGATAAACATAAACAAATGGAAAATCAGGGGCTCTGTAAAAACCAAACCACTGTCATGTAGACCCACAAAAATTCTCATCACAACTGCCAGACGAATTGTTCAGAATTCAAAGAAAAACCCAGAGCTGAACTACAGGACTCACTGGAAACTAGCTGTGTGGATGTTTCAAGAGGCACAATAAGGATGCACTTGAAGGGCTGCACGTGAAAATGGGCTGCAGTCGAGTCACCAGAAGAAAGCAATTACTTTGTAAATGCCACAAAGTATTTAGCCCACAATACCCCAAACAGCACAGAGACCAGTCCCAAAACTACTGGAACAAGGTCTAACGTTTTTCCACAACCATAAACGTTACATTTGGAGAAGATTACACAAGGCCTATGATGAAAGAAACACCATTCCTACTGTAAAGCACGTAGGTGGATCGCTGATATTTTGGGGATGTAGCACGATGAATGCAGCACGTTATCAGCAAAAACTGTAGGCAAGTTTGCACTCATCAGACCAGGAGCTGTGAATGGGATGTACTTGGACATTCCAACGATCCAAAACACAAAGATAAATCGACCTGCCATTGGCTACAGCAGAACAGCAGAGGTACTGGAATGGCCATTTTAGTCTCCTGACCTCAATAACATTGAGCCACCCTGAGGAGATCTTACGCACACAGTTCATGCAGCCCAGGAATTTACAGGAACTGGAGGCTTTTTGCCAAGAAGAATGGGCATCTTTAACATCTGAGAAAATAAGGGCCTCATCCACAACTACCACTAAAGACTTCAAGATGTCGTTGATGTTAGAGGGGGCAATACACAGTATAAAAACTGGAGTATGTAAAATTTTTATCGGGGTCATTTAGATGTTTTTGGTTGTCATTACGATTTAAATTGAGAAAACACGGTCATTTGAGAATAAATGGCACCCAACCACTACCATGGTACCTCTAAAAAAAGTCCAAGAAACCAAAAATTCTGCTGGGTACATAAACTTTGATGAACTGTAGTTCATCTCCACTCAGCTGAGGTACCATTAAAGCCCATTTTGCTGACTATTCAGTTTTTTAAGTGGTCAAATTGCTTTTGCATGCTCTGTTGTTTGCAATGTGATCGCGGTGGCAAACCATAGAAACTGTAATGGATCCATATATGACTGCTGCTCATTTGCTCTGAGCATGCAGTCATGCACTGCACCTTAACCTCTCTTATTCACTCACTTCCCTCCAGGCTTCTCTCCTGTTTGTGGCTTTTTCACTAAGGCTTTGTGAAAGTGGCTGTGTGCTCCTTCCCATCCACCAACACACACTAGTAACGGTCCCTCACACTCACTGGTACATCTTGTGTTGGTTAGTTACCACAAATGAACAGGAAGTCATCAGACATGTCGCTGTGCAAACTTTAAAACCTCACCGAGTAAACAAAAACCTATACGTTTGCACTCCTTCAGCAGACAGCCATGTCCCTACATGATCGTGTTTTTGAGTTTCAGTCTGTTTTGATTCCTATTGTGCTCACAGGTGTTGGTGACATCAGCCACTCTGTAATGAGATACTAAGTTTTGTGACCTTTTATCGTTCTGTAATTCCCCGTTTCAGGCTCAGTTTACTAATCTTTCATCAGCTGTCTTGTCGTTCAACCCATTTGTGTGTTAATCTCAATACTTCTAGTGCTTCACTATTATTCATCCACCCTTTTCTCTTTTGGCTCTGTCTTTCAAGGGAATCCATCATGGTTAAATAGAGCCAAAGGTGTGTAACTGTCTGAAGTACAGTGCTATGCAAAGGGTTAACAAGGTTTGTTGATTTTCATGAATTTATTTTCTTCAGCTTCTTCCTCTACCAGGGTCACGGGGGTTCCCCATGCCCATCCAGGGGAGAATGTTTTGAGACTGGGCAGATACACCGAAGGCAGGGCACCAATCTATTGCTGGGTACACTCATTCAGACAGCCACACACATAAACACACACTACATGGGGCAATTCAGAGCATTCAGTTCCATTATATTGCATTTTTGGGAAGGCTGAGACTGCACAGGCGAGAGTGCACCCAGGTGTAGTACAGCTAGTTTACATATAACAATCATGCAATTACTTTTCAATCATGTTCTGTTGTCTTTTATAGTGGTTTTTATTGTGTTCCTTCTGTATTGTGTCAATTGTGAAAGTTATTTTGTATATACTGATTTTTATGATAATTTTTCTTTCTTAATTACTTCTCTTTATAGAACATGTAAGTACTAGCCGCTACTCGTTCTATGCCCTGGTGACGAGCATTTTTACAGGCCCGTTTCATTAATGCCACTCACTGATTTGCTTATTTGGCAAGATAATAATCAATTCTGTCTTCATTGAAGTTTTGGGAAGCAAAACCATGCTGCGGGATTGGACACATTCAGTCAGATTTCCTACTGTTGACATGCAACTTGTAGCATGCCTTACAGCATTAGCTTCGCATTGCTGATTTGGCTGCTCTGCTAACATTTCCACTCTATGGCGTCTTTACGTTTAGCATTACGTGCTTTTTTTTTGCAATCTCTTCAGCCATTGGTGTATGCTTCCGTTTAGGAGGAATGATACAACGGCTGCGTAGGGGCTGCTGTTAAATATCAGGCAAGGTTAAGAAGTATTGATTTTTGCACTGGCTGCCAAGCGCCTCGTGTTTAGGGACTGGTTGGGGAGGCATAGAAGGGTTGAGCCGCCCAGCATCAAAGTGTCCAGTGTCATCCCCTGCACTCTAACCATAACCCTTGCTAGAGAGATGACACACACCAAGAGCCCCACGCCGTCTCCTCCACACTAGCCACACGCCAATTGCTATAGAGATGATAAACACCAAGTACCCCGCATCATCCCCTCCACTGTACCTATACAATAATCACTACAGGATTGACATGCTCTTCTCTTTACCCGAGATGACACGCCAAGCACCTTTATATTATAGTTGTACAAAGTATCTTTTTAACTTTCCCAATTACTGTCACTTTGCTGCTAAAAATGTGAATTTCCACATTGTGGAACCAATAAAGGCATATCTTATCTTAAATTGTTCTGCTTTTCCAGCTATGACAGCTTTCACTCTTTTTAAGGATTAAAAGATTTTATACAACAACCTCTGTCCTAGGTCCACAGCTGTTGGATGGGATTGAAGTCCAGAACCTTTGCAGGTCAGTTACACTATTTCACATCAAATTTATTCATGGCTTTATGCCCTTTACCTTGTGCTTTGGGCCTGTGCCATGCTGAAACGTGCAGAAAAGTGTCCTTCCACATGCTGTTTCCACAAAGTTGAAAGCATACAATCGTCCATAATGCATTGCTAAGTGCTGAATTGTATAAAGTTGTGACAATGGGAACGGATAAAACGTGTGAATTGAATAACTGAAGTGTGTCTCAATTAAGGATAGGACGATTACTGTGAGAAACAAAATTTTGATTATTATGCATTGAGCAATATTCAGCAAAGAATTGCCAGAAATCACAGGAACAATGTTGGTTTCTTATGTTGTTATTTATTAATTGTAAACACAAAATACATTTGTTATCTAAAAAAAAAAAAGCAATAGGCAGGACTTTTTCTTAGTAACAACACAAAATATTACTTATAACCCAAAATATTAAATGAAAGTACATATTCATACCCATATTTTTCCTGTAAGGACAAAGTAAACAGACAAGTGTTTATTTTACACTTGGACTAAAGTTCCAGCTAAGGGCATAATACGTTTTTTTCATGAATTTTGTCATTAATTAATTAAATGTAAAAAAAAATTAATTAATAGTCAATAATCGCAAAGAGGACTGTAGTACAATTTATGCAATTATATTATATATAGTGTACAATAAATTTGTGTGCAACCAAACCAACTAAATGAGAATAAATGAGAAACTATTTATTGTTATTTAAACTTTAACTCAGTAAAAAGTACAGAGTAAACCCAGCATCATAGGTTTTTGACCTTCGTTTTACAATAACTCTTGTATACACATCCAGTGCTACACACTCCCACATAAATCCCCAGTGAGGTACAGCTTGGGGTAAAGAAGAGCGAGGAACTTGCTGGATGGTGACCACAAAGAGAGCGAAGAAAAAAAAAGCGATAAGAGAACAAAAACATCCAGAGCTGATGAGTGAAGGGTACAGAAGAGTGCTGTGTACAGATAAAGTGCTGAAGCTGTTGTTCAGAGATGGTGTGTGTGATAGGGGCCCTTTAGAGTTGGGGTGTGGTTTCAGGGGGTATATTTGGCTTGCTCTGCCTGTGCTCACACTACTCCAGCTGACTGAGCTACAGCTCGGCTACAGGCCAAAGACACGCCAGTGCTGTCTATACAAAATAATGACAAGGCGAGGTAAGGGAGTGAGATTTAAAATGCTTTGCACCTTTCCCAGTCGATGCTCTCTCACTCTCATCTTTACGAAGCTAACCGCACATCGCCCACGAACGCACTCGAGCTCAAACCCGCCACCCTTCACCCCCCCTCCCCGCCAACGCTTACACCACCCTGTTTCCCTTCACCTTGTCTTAGTGTTTCTCCCCCACCCCCACTGCGTTTCCAGCTCCTAACATTCACTCGCATTTTGACTGTTTCGTCAAATCTTTCAGTCATTAATGTTGTCAAAGTTTAGAACTTACTTCACTTTCTCTGTAAATACTCAAATACGCCGTTAACTCTGAGGCCTAAAGTGTTTCGCTTGCTCTGGTTCTTCGAAGTCAAAAATCAAAATGGGAATTTTCACTTTCCATTCAACCCGGTTTTTACAAATTTAAACACGTTTAAAGTCAAAAAGTTAACTAAAGGTACATTTCCATCTAGAATTGCTCTGTCTCACTGATAACAGGTGATTCGTTAGTGTGTAAGGTAAATTAATGTTTGGAGATATAATAAGAAAAAGGTTTTCTATAGGATTACAACGGGGTCGGACAGAAAAACAACATACAATAGAAGTTGATAACGTTCTGAGCAAAATGTTCTGGACACCTGAGGTTTGGTGTTCTCACATTTGTAAGTCACTTTGTATAAAAGTGTCTGCTTAGTGACAAAATTAATGAGTAAATGTAAATGAACACCTCAATAAATCCCATATTTTATTATTTTCTTAATTTTAAATGAGCAATAATAATAATAATAATAATAATAATAATAATAGCCAATACAGTGAACAAACTTTACAGTTTCCTGAATTTTGCTGAATTTCACAATCTAATATAATTTTAAATGTTTGTAGAAAGATTTAAAAATAAACTATAAACAAAAGTATTGGGAGACAACGTAATCTGTTCATTTAAGTGTTATATTTATTTTCAATTCCACAGTTGTAAAAGATCAAATTAGTTTGTTTCGGACAAGTGTATGCTTCCAACTTTGTGGTAACAGTTTGGGGAAGGCCCATGAGTTTAGGGTAGAAGAACCTGACTGACCCACGCAGAGCTCACACCTCAACCCAACATTTTTTCCTCTAATTTCATTTAGACATTTAGCTTCTGATCTCACAAATGCTCTTCGAAATAAATGGAAAGAAAAAGAAGGGCCAGTTATACTCTACCAGAAGTGTAAAGTAGAAAAGGTTAGGCAGAAGGAAAATGAAATTTGGACTCTACAAACAGCCTTCAGATCCAGTGGAAAACATGGTTCCTCAAAACAATAAAATTACTGCTGATAATTTGCTGATTATCATCACAGCTCTGCTGTTGTGACTAGTGCTTTCGGGCAAGCTTCTAAAACCCAATGAGAGGAATTACCCACTGGGGACATTCCCCATAAATTACGTATCTCATGAATATTTTCCAGCTTGTATTTGTGCTCTTTTATTTATTTTTTTTGTATTTGCTTTATATTTTTACAATTACATTTAGTCATTTAGCAGACGCTTTTACCTAAAGCGACTTACAAATGAGATAACAACACAAGTCAGTAGTTTAAGAAAAAACAGCTACACTGTAGTAGCATCAGAACCTCTCATCCGGCTCTTTTTAATTTCTCTTTTCTATAGCAAGTGTTTGTAAAAAGAGGTGTAATTTGACAAGATTTCTGAAGATGCTGAGTGAGTCAGCCTTACAGACAGTGTTGGGAAGGTCACTCCACCATTTAGCAGTGGTGAATAAATTGAAGTGAGAATTAGCGCCTTGGAGAGTTGAAATTACCAGGCGACATTAATCACTAGAGATTAATGAACAAGTCTGAGTATATTTAGGAAAGATGGGTTGACTGTAAGAGGGGGCAGGTCCGGAGATTGTCCTGTAGGTCAGTCAGTGCCTTGTACTGACTGCAGCAGCAACAGGGTACCAATGGAGAGAGAGAAGTAATGGAGTGATATTGAGATTTTTCACTCTGCGACTGACAAAACTTCATTAATTACATTTTGTCGTCTAGTTGATGCTTTTATCCAATGCGTCTTTGTACATGTGAGATTGTTGGGTGAGTTTCATGTAAAAGAATTTGAATTGTTTACACGAGTCCTGACCTGAAATATTTTTCAAATGGCAGTGTAACTGAATATAAGCTACTCGGGCGTGAACAATTGTAAAGGAGATTCAGATAACATTGAACAACTTGTATAGAAAACAAAAATTTTAAGAAATCAAAATTTAAAGTCAAGCTGCTGCTCTGTAACCTTCGTGTTGTTGTCAACTTGAAAAAAATGTCGATGTGCAGGGTCAGATGCACACTGCAAAAAACAAAAAAAGACTTTAAGAAATCAGAAAGTCTCGTGAAGTCTTGTTTTGATTTGAATAGATTTCTGGGTAAGATAAATAATGTTGTTTTTGGAAACTTTTTCTCATTTAAATAAATCTTAACAAGATAAATTTACTTACTATATTGGCTAATAATTATATTTGATTCAAATATTTTTTTTATTGATTTTGTTTAGTTTTCTTACTCTTTTACATTGATTTTACATTGACTCCGCTGCCTCTGAACATCTGATGATATGTCCTCTGTTCTCAAAGGCAGACAGTATTAGAATGGTGCTGTCATCACGTGGTTAAAAGCAGATTTACATATTTTTTTATGATTTATTTATTATGACAATCCATAAATCTAACATCAGTGTCTGATCACAAATAATTTCCTGGATAAAAAAAAAAGGATTTGCAACGAAACCCTGAGAAGGAGCAGAAAAGCAAGGACGAATCCCTTGTCGTAGTAAACCAATGTGATATTTATATATTTATTTTTTGACATTGTGAACTTGGCACTCAGTGCGTAAAAGAAGAATCAGCAGCCCATGTTGTTTCAGGAAGTGTGCACATATACAACCGGTAACCACAGTCTCGCCTCCTGGCAATTCAAACAGCTTTAATACTTAAGCTGTAGGTGCACTGTGTTTATATACGACTGAGTACACGTGCGCTGGATTCAGATTTAACTATTGAGCAAAAATCATGTTAGTGTGTCATACCTCTCTGTGCTTCACTGGAACTATGTAGATGTGCAGAGTAAGACTACCTTCATTCTGGCCTCATTCTGATGTAACCCCAATTACCAGAGGTGAACGGAAGTGGGCAGGAGCAGGTTACCGCTTGTTTTTGTTTTTGAGATTGGAGTTATCTGCTGAACGGAGACTGTTTTTAATTTCACCTTTACTTCAAATGTTAGCACGCAATCTGAAAATAATGTCAGTTTAATAAGCAGAAATAGGTGGAAATAACAAAGAGGCTTACTCAAATCACAACTGAGGTTCTGTTCCTACATTAACTCAGTCTCATGGTGTAAATGCAAACATCTGGAAATATGTGTAGAATTATCTGTTTGTAAGACAGAATGAAAGGAAACAGTCAGGATTATGGGAATCAGGGTTCTGGAGAAAGCACCTGATTACAACCCCAAAACCTGAGGTAAAAAATAGACCCTTTGTTCTGAATATTTTAAATCTACACATACAGCATGTGATAAGAGGGTAAAGTTTGTGACCGTGTAATTCAACAGAGCTGAATGAGCCGCCAAAGAAGCATTAAAGTGTTGACTTTCTTTATTTAAGGACTTTTTACAAAATGCAAATTTAGGAATATGTTTTTGTGGAACAAATGACTTGTTGATTTTAAATTTATTCTAACATTTACATTGAACTGTTAATCTTAATTTGACTATATAGCATGAAAATAGGAGAAAAAATGGCGGGAACAAAATGAGTAGATTGAACGCATTTAAAAAATATTAATTATCATTCATCACCAGAGGCTGTAAGTATCAGAGTAAATGTACTTCATTACTGAACTTAATTAGTTTTTTTTGGTATGTGTACTTTACTCAAGTATGTCTGTAACTTGATACTTTTTGCTTCTACTCACTCCATTTATAAAAAATACCTGCACTTTTTACTCAATACATTTTTAAAACAGGATAGTTACTTTATTTTGACTTCTAGTGATTTCATTGCCTTATTTATTTATGTTTTAATCCACTCATGCAGCTGAATGAAGTTCAAATTGGAATCCTATTGGATGGTTATATGCAGAAGAAGATAGGAAGGTGGAAGCAAAGTGAACTTGTTATTGGATGGGTGATAGCCGAAGACAAATCATTACTTAACCTTGCTGGCTTAACAAAAACGTCTTGACAAATGAGATGCTTAGGTGTCTGCCAGAGAAACAAACTTTCTAATTTAAAAAAACACATTAAAGTAAATGAGCTATTGTGTGCTTTGGGTCCATTTTATATTCATTACATCTAATAGTGTACTTTTATACATTCAGTCGTTTCTTCTAAACATAACTCTTTTTGAGCCCCAACCTGTTTATTAATATTAAAATATAAAGCTTACGGAAGAGAGGATGCTTTTAGCACATTATGCATTTTATATTAATTAGCTAAATTTTTGATTATCCACTTTTTAATGGTGGCTTCTACAGTAGAGCATTATACTGAGAGATTGATGACATGTCCCAGCATGCAGCTGCACTTTGAGTTTATACAAACTATACATGGTTTAGTATTATTGTATTGTTAAATATTCATAATCAGTGCACTGACAATGTTACTGTCCAACCATTGCTTTGGTTAATTGTTTTGCATAATTTTTAAAAATTAACTGGAATTTATTTTTAAATGTATACTGTTTTTTAATCACGTACATGTACTTCTACTTGAGTAAAAAAAAAAAAGATTCATAATTCAACTTTTACTTGATTATTTTATAATTATATTATGGTATAATATACTAGTACTTTAACTTTAGTAAAGGGCTTCAGTACTCGTGCCACCCCAAAGAACACACACACACACACACCACACACACACAAATGTCATACCATCCAATATAATCAGCAATTAATTGGTCAGTGAATTTACAGAAATGACAATTGTGTTTATATGTGCATGCCTTCAAATATGAATGTGCATAGATGTATACATAAAAAGAGTGTTTGTGTGTATTTTTGAATGTAATAGTATTTGTGTGTCTGTGTGCGCATGTTCTAAAGGCATATGTATGTTCATATATGTGTGTGTTGTGTGCGTATGCATGTGTATATTTATCTGTCTGGCTGTATATCTTCAAAATGAGTGAGAAACTGTGAAAAGTGAAAGAGTGTTACACACATTGTTCTGTTTTATATGAAATGAGAAGAAACCTGAAACCTGCAGCGAGGTCAAGAGGGTAAAGACTTTCTGCGGCATGTAACACCCTTTCTTTTATACTTGGTGTCAAAACCAGTCAACAAACAAAAAATACTACAACTTCATTCAACTGCAAGTAGACTATCAGATAAAGATACGGCATAAAAACCCTTTTGAAAAAAATGTTATGAGAACCTCAATTTTTAGACTTGAAGCAAATTAAAGGAAGATGTCAGGATTGACATCTGGAGGATTGATTTATTTTTATCATTACCTTTTTTTTACGTACTACTTATTTCTTAAGTTTAAGGACTGCATGGCAACAAAGACGGCAATTCTGGATAACAACCTTAGAGCCACACTCGGAAGACTCCAGCTTCTTCGGACACCGGCATGGCGGATCAGAGCGCAGCGGACAACGGAGAAAAGAAAACGATGTGAGCGGCGACAGAAAAGGGGAAAGCGTGGTGGAGTTCTAGCGAGGCTTAGAGCCAACGCTGTTCGCCCCCCGATTCCATCGTTCTTTCTCTCTAATGTTCGCTCGCTGGACAACAAACTGGATTTACTGCGTCTACGATTAAATGTTTCCCTTGAAATGAAAAACTGTGACATGATTTGTTTCACGGAGACGTGGCTTCAGGAGCACATTCCAGACTCTGCATTCCAGCTGCCCGGCAGATGTCTCTTCCGAGCGGATCGCAACCGGCAGTCGGGAAAAGCCAGAGGCGGCGGATTGTGCGTCTACATAAACGAAGGTTGGTGTACGAACTGTGTGTTGGTAAACACTCACTGCTCTGTATCTGCCTCGCGCGCACAGAGGACTGTTGGAGTCAGTCTCCCCTCCACCACGGACATCTACACCTCCAGATGCAGGAAAAGGGCCTCCAGCATCATAAAGTACCCTACTCACCCAGCACACACACTTTTTGTTCCGCTCCCCTCAGGCAGGAGACTGCGAAGCATTAAGTGCAGAACCAGCAGACTGAGGAACAGCTTCATACCAGAAGCTGTGAGACTCATAAACTCCTCATAACAAACATTACAAATCACACTACAACACTTTCCCCTCATTGGTTACCATAAAAACCTCTTATCTCATACTTCACTAACGTTAAAAAGTTTACATATTACCCCAGAATCTGCTGTCTCTGTTGTATTTCATTCCATTTTCATTTTCATTCCATTTTTTTTTTGTTCGCTGCTAAAATTAAAAGGAAAAAACCTTGTTTATATTTTTAGTTGTATGTATATATATTGTATAGTGTATATCATATAGTCTATATTTAGTCAATATCTGACTTATAAACAATGTACATATTGATTTTTAGCTTTAAAAGTTTACAGGGTCATAATTTCGATTTTATAGCATGCCACAAGTGGTGAAAATGACAAAGCCTCCTTGAATCCTTGAACTGTATTCTTATTCTGTAAATCATGTTTGTGGTGAGTCTTGTAAATGATAAAGATAGTTTTTCATGTAACATTTATATCAATTTTTGTCAGATTGCCTTATTTAGTAACAATGGTCTACATCAAAGCCATAACCATGAAGCATGTACACAGAATAAAGCAAAAGGCACCATAGCATCAAGTACCTTTTTGTTTGTTATGGCATGTTCACTTTGATTTTCTTATTATTCAGGGTAGTAGGTAAAATAAATGTTTGACTTTCTCTTAATATTAAGTAAGCAAAAGGCAATGGAAGTGTGTACTTACACTTTATTTGTTTTTGATTTAACAATCAAGTGTAGTAAATTAGAATATTTTGGTTCACTCAGGTTCAGCGCTGTTCATGCTTAACTTAGATGTAAAAGTTCACCAAGTCTGCTGTGTGCGTTTCAGGTTTGAGGGACTATGTCTGCTGTCTACCCTGGTGAAGGACAGTTCAAGTGAGGTGTTCCAGCAGCACTGCCTTTCATGGCTACGCTCTCTTCAACAGATTATACAGGTGAAACACAGTAAATACTTCATACAATGGGGCCAGAAAGTGTGTAGTCAGCCATTGATTGTGCAGGTTCTCCTACTTTGAAAGTTCAAAGATGTCTGTAATATTCGTCATGGCTACATGCCAACTATGAGAGCCAATATGAGGGAGATATAAATCCAGGAAATCACAATGTAGGATTTTGAAAGAATTTGTTAGTAAATTATGGTGGAATATAAGTATTTGGTCACTCAACTGTAACTTCTGTAAGCTTTTCTGTCCTTCACTCATTACCTGTATTAATGGCACCTGTTTGACTTCGCTATCTGTATAACAGATGCCTGTCCACAGCTTCAAACTGTCAGACTTCAAACTCAACTATGGCCAAGACAAAAGAGCTGTTGAAAGACACCAGGAAGAAAATTGTAGACCTGCACCAGGCCGGGAAGACTGAATCTAAAATGGGCAGGGAGGAATGAATAACATTGGAGAATATCATGTGCCCAAATGAAACCAAAATTGAACTTCTTGGTAAAACCCACCTCGTCGTCTTTGGAGGAAGAAGAATGCCAAGTTGCATCCCCAAAACACCCAATCTACAGTGAAGCATGGGGGTGTAAATATAATGCATTGGGGCCTTTTTTCCGTCAAAGGGGACAGGACAACCGATCCATGTTAAGGGAAGAATGATACGGCCATGTATCGTCATATTTTAAGGCAAAACCTCCTTCCGTCAGTTAGAGCATTGATGATGGAACATGCTCTGGGTCTTCCAGCATGACGATGATCCCAAACACACTGCTCGGGCAATGAAGGAGTGTCTCCGTAAAAAGCATTTCAAGATCTTGGAGTGGCGTTGCCAGCATTCAGACTTCAACCTAATAGAAAATTTGTGGATGGAATTAAAAATCTGTGTTGCCCATCAACAGCCCCAAAACATTACTGCTCTGGAGGGTATCTGCATGGAGGAATGGGCCAAAATACTGGCTACATTGTGTGCACACCTGGGGAGAACTTAGAGGTAAAACATTTCCTGTGTCACTGCCAACAAATACTATGTACACTATGTTACAAAGTATTGAGCTGAACTTTTATTATTGACCAAATACTTGATTTTCTACCATAATTTACAAATCAATTATTTTTAAATCTTAATATGTGATTTCCTTGATTTTATTTATTTATGTTTCTCTTTACGTCTCTCGTTGTTGGTGTCCCTGTGACATCTTTCATCAGTGGCTGGCTAAATACCTTTTGGCCCCACAGTATATAAAAATATAATTTTGTGTTTTTCAGTTCCATACTGAAAATCATTTCTTAATCAGATTGCATTCAATGCTTCGGCCTTCAAGACACAGCCACCCCTCATGGAAACCAGAGAATAGACTGGTGTCAGATGGCCTTACCAGAGTTCATTTAGTTTCGTATTTTAAAATCACATCTATTTTGCATTAAATTATCAATTATCAGTACATAAACTGTTACATCATACTTAAAATAATACAGCAGATTTTGGAAACTGTAACTAACATATAGCCAGATCACGTGAGAGAGGTGGAGAGATGGCGCATGTGCTTAGAGAGTGAGAGATTTTTAAGAAATATTAAACCTCAGGTGTAGCATTATGCTTTATTAAAATACGAGGCATTTGGAGACTGTAACTAGCATACAGCTAGATCACATATGAGTGGGTGAGCGCACAAGAGACAGACAGTGAGAATGAGAGATTAAGAGGAAGAAGGTGAAAGAGGACGAGGTAGCAAAAGGGAGAAAGCAAGAGTGCAAAATATTAATGAAATCAGGACATATTAGATCTCGTGTTCCCAATATTTGTCATGTTATTTGTGAGATTTATTAATAGAGGTAATGTATGAGTAATGTGACAGATGGTAGATCCTGTTGCTTGAGCTTGAGTTTTAATTTGGATGTAAATTAATATTAAAGTTGACTAATTTACAACCAGGATAGATTTGCTTGTGTGTGGGCTGTAGTTTTTTTGTTTGTTTGTGTAAACAGTGTGTTAGTAGTGTAGAAGTCATTTATTACAACTGTTTACATTATGCATACTGTATGAATGCATGTAAAACTGACATGTGACCAATTTGTTTTGTAGTTCTTTTTCATTTTATATTGAATATATTTGCTAAATCTGGTGCTGTTTCTAATATCTGTGCTGTTTTTTTCCCCCCACTTTCTTTTTTTCCCTTCTTGTGGCTGACTCGGTTGTTTGACTGTACATGTATACAGTCTCAGGCTCCACTGCCCTCTATACAGCTTGCAGTGAGTGTGTTACAGGATGTTCTACAATATTCGTCACAACTCCCGGAGCTGGCAAGAGAAGTAGGACTTAATTCCATTCTGGGCATTCTCACTTCTCTACTAGGTCTCAAATCAGAGGTAAACCTCAGTCACTCGAAACGGCTGATTCTCTTGAATAATTTACTGTAAGAAGCCTGGGTTTAAGTGTTTTTAGGAATATTCTTTCATATGTCTGCCTTTTCTTGTATTTGGGGTTTGAAAGTCAAATGCGATGTATTGAATTCTAATCATTTGGACGTGTAACGAATGTAGAACAGTTTATCATAAAGCGATAAAGTTAAAAAGTAATCTGTTTGGTTACTGTGCTTTACACACAGAGGAATTAGCCCACCAAATTTAACCCATATGTGCAGTAATGTACACACAAACTCTACATACGCACACTGAGTGAAGTGAGCACATGTACCTGGAGCGATGTGCCGCTCTGTACACTGCACTCAGTAAGCAACTGGGGTTAGGTGTGTTGCCCATTGGGCACTTCAGCTATAGCAGCACTTGGAGGAAATCGAACTGGGAACCTTCAGGTTTCTTAACCACAAGCCTATAGCTCTTCCTACTAAAACCTCCCAAGTCTTGAATTACATGTAACAATGTTTAAGTTTTTGGGTTTATAAACTGCATGTGAAATATTACCTTTGTACACTCACTGCCTACTTACTGTATTGTGTTTGCTATATAAAACAGTTTTTTTACACTTAAATAATTATACATTAAGTAGGGATGAGACAATTAATATCAATTCAAAACCTTACAATGAATTAATAGTGGGAGCCCCTCAACATATTCATTTCCCCCCCCCCAAACATATCCATGACGTCATTCTTTAGGCCGGCCATTCGCCAAAACTTTATAGTGACACAACTGGCACAAAACAAAATAAAGTTACACTTGGTACACAATTGTCCATTTTTACATTTTTTACGGGGAAAAAAAACTAGTCTTATTTAGATTAAATGTGTATGTTATTTGCCAGAGTTCTTGATTTACTTTGGGACCACGCCGTGTGTGTGTGTGGTGTGGGAGAGCTATTTTTAGCCAATTTTAATTTTTTGGCCATAACTTTGTAACCGTTAGAGCTATGAACGCCGTTCCAACTGTGCCATATTCTTCATGGGCTGAGCATTCAAAGCCCTCTATGTAGTTCCTGTGGGAAATACATGTCTTGTTTAATATATTGTGCTATGAAGAACGGTTTGTGTTAATATTTAGCAACAGCTCTGTATTGTATTTTTTAACAACAAACTGTTATTTCATGTGCACCATAAATACATTACAAATTGTGCATTGTTCCTGTGATTTCTGGCACTTTGTTGGTAAAGTAAATTATTACATAATAATCATGTAATCATGATGATTTCTTTTACAAGAATTAAATGATCCAAATGTGTAGTTTTGGGCAAACTCTCATTATTATAAATGGAGTTGTGTTTGGGCTTTAACAGTCATCAATTCATCTACAATAATAAGTAATTGTTGGTTTTTGGTTTTGTAAAGTTTTTTGCTCTTTAATATTGAGCAATAAGAAATCACAGTCTTGGTTTGTTAGAGCCCAGTAATTGGTTTATGATTTATGGTGCTCTGTGTTCAGTTCAGTGGACTCTTTGGAGAATATATACGCTACAAAAGATTTCAGACTACAAAAGGGCAGGTCCTTTATGTTGTATTTAATAGCGGACATTTTAACCTGCCGTACAATCATGTTTGCACAAGGATCAGCTTTGGTTTATAGCATCAACGTCTGCTTTGTTTAATTGCTGCCTCCTTCTGGACGTTGTCTGTTACTGCGTCATCATTCTAGTAGACTAATGAGAATAGAATCCTCTAAAATTGCACAAATACTTCAAAAATGTCTATAGGACAACCTAAATGCAATTAAATTAATCTGGCTTATATTTTGTAAACATGCTTTGCAGTCTCTGAATCTTGTTTAATTTGGTTATAGTGTCACCTCGCTGCTATGGAGGGCATGATGGCTTGTATGGCATATTACCCTCGAGCATGTGGATCACTGAAGGTAAGTGCTGTGATTAAGGCTTATGTTCATATACTGTTTATGATGTTGTCTCTGTGTTTACTGTTACCACTCGTTCTTACAGGAAAAGCTTAGTGTTTATTTCCTTTCCAAATTTGATTCCGACAACCCTAAAGTTCAAGAAGTAAGTGGTTTTTCCCGAATTTACTAAATATGCTTTAACCAACATTTTTTTTTTATTCTTCCAGAAAATCAATTACTTAAATACCTGTTCTTAATGCTAAATTGTCTTTGTTTCCAGGTGGCATGTAAGTGTTACGGACGCCTTCCTTGTTTGGGAGGTGTGCTTGAGAGAGGAAGAGGAGGACAGAGGGCTGAGGGATGGACCGATCAAGTGCATTGTCTTCTGGCAACAGCCAATAGCATTCTTGGCCAGTTATATCAGGGCTTGGAAGCAGGTGAGACTTTGTATATGGGGCATAATGTCATTTATTGATTGCCTTGTTCATCTTTATCATATATAATATTTTAAAAACAATGTTGTGTGTTACCCAAAATATAGTGGCTTGCAAAAGTATTCATTTCCTTGAACTTTTCCATATTTTGTCACATTACAACCACAAACAAATTTATTTCATTGGAATTTAATGTGAAAGACCAACACAAAGTGGTAAAATTTTCTTTCCACTTCACAATTGTACATGTGATTCAAAACATTTTTTACAAATAAAAAAATAAAAAGTGTGGTGTGCAATGGTATTCATCGCCCTTTTTGAGTGCAATTCCAATTGCATTCAGAAGTTGCCTAATGACTAAAAAGAGTCCACCTGTGTGTAATCTAATCTCTAAGAGAATATTGGGGAGTAAACAGCATCATGAAGTCCAAAGAACACACCAGAAATGTCAGAAATAAGGTTGTAGAGAAGTTTTAAGTAGGCTTAGGATATAGAAAGATTTCCCAAACTTTACAGGTTGAACAAGGCGAGCACTGATCAGAGATGCAGCAAAGAGGCCCTTGGTGACTCTAGATGAAATGCAGAGATCCAAAAAATTATTAGTCGTGCACTGCACATATGTGGTCTTTATAGAACAGTGGCAAGAAGAAAGCTATTGCTAAAAAAACCCATAAAAAGTCCCGATTGCAGTTTGCCAGAAGCCATGTTAGAGACACAGCTGACATGTGCAACAAGGTGCTTTGGTCAGATGAGACTGAACTTGAACAAAATGCTTTGCGTGGCGGAGAATTAACACTGCACATCACTCTGAACACACAATCCCAACTGCCAAATATGGTGGTGGCAGCATCATGCTCTGGGGCTGCTTCTCTTCAGCAGGGAAGTTGGTCAGAGTTAATGAGGGGATGGTTGGAGCCAAATACAGGGCATTCTTGGAAGAAAACCTGTTTTCTAGGCTGGAGTTTTACCTTCCAACAGGATAACAAAGTCCAGACCTAAACCCAATCAAGATTTTGGGGCAAGATCTAAAAACTGCTGTTTACAAACGCTCTCCATCTGAGGTTGAGCTGTTTTGCAAAGAATAATGAGCAAAAATTTCAGTCACTAGATGTGCAAAGTAGGTGGAGACATACCTTAAAAGACTTGCAGCTGTAATTGAAGCAAATGGGAGTTCCACAAGTATTCACTCAGGGGGACTGAACACTTTTGCATAGCACACACTTTAAATTTATTTTTTTTGTAAAAAATGTTTTTAGTTATGAATTATTTTCTTTCTACTTCACAATTGTGAACTACTTTGTGTTGGTCTTTCACATTAAATTCCAATGAAATATATTTGTGTTTGTAATGTGACAAAATATGGTTCAAAGGCTATGAATGCTTGTGCAAGCCACTGTACATAATGCTATAGAAGAAACAACAAATTGCAGTTGGTCTACAGTCTGTGATTTTATAAAAGTACCAAGTACATTTGTTTAATGAGTGAAACTAAGCTGTTTATAGAACTATATACTAGTGAGATATAACGTAAGCATGACAGACACTTTTTTGTGCTTTATTAAATACTTCTAGCTGATTGCCCCACCTTGAACATGCTAAATTCACCATTTGGTGCTGACCATCTGCCTTTATTTTTTATGCACGTGTAAAAACGGTATACCCAAGTGTTCATACAGCAGGTTTATCTGACAAAATGGTGTTGCTTATATTCCTTGCTTATTTAGAAGAGACTGTACAGTATGATGGTTCTGGAATAGAACTTCCCTTTTCTCCCCTGGATGACGTTGATCCACTGATGATTCTTCAGCTTCGGCATCGATACAGAGCAGTGTGTCTGGGTCTTAAACATTCTCTCAGGTAGTATCCTGGTTTAATGTGTTTGTATCTAATTGAGATAATTGAAAAATTATCTGTTAACTGATAATTAAGTGTTTTTTAGTTGTTAAAAATTGGCCTATAACCATGTTCTAAAAAAATAATCCACTTAAAACGGCAGTGTTATTTTGACGAGCATCAGCTTTCTTTTTGCAACTCTTCTTTGCACACAATTGTTTTTAAACATTATCCAGTGTAAGGAGTGCCTTTAGCAGTTTCTCTTTGTTACCTTGGGAAGCCCGTTTATATACTCTTTTTAACCACCATGAAGTGGCCTAAGGTGTCTCACCACCGCTATGTTGTCTGAGCAGTAACACCAGTGATCAAGAGTGGTTAGTGCTATTGTGTGCAGGAAAAACGTCAATTTAGGTGATGTGGAGAGAAAAAAAATCTCTCTCTGTTTGTTAAAGTTCTCCTGTCCAAAAAAGGCAACCCCAAGAAGTAATCACATTCATTTTACATTTATTAGCATTTTAAAGTTGCCTAATCTTTACATTGAAGCAGACTTCTGTTTGCAAGTGAGTGAAGTTTGAAATTTCTTTCATGCAGCATTGATCCAGCCACCTCAGTGCGTCTTCCCATTCAGCATGTTCTCAACCTTGTATGTCGTGCCTTGGCTGTTAATATAAAAAACATTGTAAGTTTTCCAACACCATATAGACTAATCTAATTTTCCAAATATCCTTTTATTAATTTTAATTTGTTGTATTTATGTTTAACTCTTCATTTGTATTTCAGAATGTCACCGGTGATGGATGTTTAAAATTGCTGGTTTTGCCCTCAATACACAGTGACTCTCTAGAGGTTCTCTCAGCTCTAATTAAAACGTAAGTGAACACAAGCATCTTTTCAAACCTGCCAGTTTGTGCACAGTTATATCCAATCGAATCAATAGTATTTATATGATATAATAATACAAGCATAATACAAGCACCAATACAAGCATAATTTGGTGACCATCACTGAATGTTTCTGTTGCATTTTGCTGTGATTATTTTGTCTTGTTTACTACAGCTCTCTCATCTATTGAAATAATTTGAAACTTCATTCTAACACAGAAGAAAATTTACATTTTAAGCATTTTAACGTGTGCTTTGTTGTCTTCCTTAATGATTAATTAAAATAAAACTGGGGCAATCTTTTTTGAGAAACTCTCATATAATTCTGAATTTGTTAGTTGGTTGGGCAAATTAGTCAGTTTTCTTCAATCAAATTTGCAAACAATTTGTTTGTGTGCTACAAAAGAAATCTAGCAATTTTATTTTCTATAGCATTATTTTGGTTGCTACAGAAATCAGATTTGTCAGGTAGACTGTTAGACAATGAAGTGTTTATTTCTTATATACATTTTTAAAACAACCACCATGGTAACTTTTTGACTTTCATTAAAAGCAAATCGATAAAGCACTTTACAGCTGTTTTACATGTGCTGTTATTAAAACTGATAACATGCAGTTACACTATGGTACTATGTAAATGTATTGATATACATTTTTTTTTCATCATCTGCTGGAATGCTTACCTGGACAGACATTAATAAAGCATTAAGGCACTCGAGGCACTTGCATGTTGTACCTAATGACAGCTAATAACACCTCTTTTCGTTTGTTCACAATAATGCACAACCTCAAGTGCCTTATTGCTTTATTAATACCTGTTCAGTTAAGCATTCCAGCAGTCTTTGAATAAAAATGTATGTTAACAGATGTTTTTACAGATCTATTTCTTTTTATAAAACATTTACAAACACACTATGATAAAAAACAAGGTTTGATTCATAAATGTGTTGAACCCTTACTGCAAGTAAAAGATTTCTGGTTTCTTTAAAAATCAAATACTGCCATCTAGTGGCCTGTTTACATAACTCAGTTTATGAAAAACTTCAGGAAAACAATATAGTTTATATCACGCATTAATATGGATGTGAAGCGTTCAGAGGTGCGGGTTGCTAGACAAGCGGCTCAGCCAATCAGATTTAAGAACCGGAACTACCCATTTTATAAAGTTAAGCAATTAGATCATTCTAAATTATACATGTTTTACTTCCAGTGATAGTAGTATTGCCACTGCCAGTGGTATTTTCTCTAACGATTCAAACAAATGTATGCTTGATACATGTTTAAGCCCCTGCTGGGAATAGGTATGACCAACATGGCTAAAGGTAGTAGGTAGAAAGTGTGTATTTTTGTTGTATTGCGAATACATTAAATAATTTGTTAGTGAATTGGCTGGTCAACCATTTGTGTTGATGATTATCTGTTTTTTTCAGTGTGGGTGCTGGACTGGTACAGTATTGTAATGTGCTTTTGAGGCTTTTCTCTCAGTCACTCTCTGCATGGACACCTCAGCCAGAGTCAAGTCTTGGTCAACAGAGAGCATACAGGTAAAACATGCAAAAAGGAAAGCCATTACACACCCTATGTCTATAAAGTTAGATAAAACAAGACTTGATACAGCTCACTTAAACTCCCTCCTTTTTTTGTTTGTATCAACACTTCCCTTTATAAGCTAAATAGACAATCATATTTATATTATATACAATTTTTTTATACATATCTTTACTATTTTTATGTCATTTTGTGTACTTATATACCCATTTGATAATATATACAGCCCTCGCCATAATTATTGGCACCCCAGTTAAAATGTCTTAAAAATCCATATTAAGAAGTAGTTATTTCCCATAAAACGACCTGTTCCACAATTTTTGGCACCCTTGACAATTTCTTAAAAATGTATTCAAACCATTTGTCATTTCTACTGTAGTTTGTAAAGGGGATCAAAGTATCTAGGAACCTTTTATTAGTAATTCATCACTTCCTGTTTCCCCGGGGTGTAAATATGGCATTACAGTGGCCTATTTCTCTTACGCACTTTTAAACATTGGAAAGACAAGAGAACACACTATTCAAGTAAGGCAGATGTGCGTCGATCGTCATAAATCAGGCAATGCCTTTTACCTGTAGATGCCCTGGAAAAGGACGCAAGTGTGTCTTGCCACCATGTACAGTGAGAAGGATGGTAAAAGAAGTAAAACGTTCTCCAAACCTCACTGTAAGATAATTGAATCAACTGGTAGCGTCTTGGGGTTACGAGGTCTCCCAAACAACCATCAGGTGCTATCTACATGCCAACAAGCTGGAATTTTAACTGGGACCATGTGCTTTGGTCAGATGAAACTAATGCCTAGTCCACACGGAGCCGGGTATCTGGAAAAACAAGTACATTTGTATGCGTCTGGGGCTTTTATCCACGTGAAAACGTAGTTTTACATCACCAAAAACGATTAATAATGAAAACTGGAGAAAAGTGGAGATTTTGAAAACTTTGTTTTTGTGTATGCGTGTGCATTTGTAAAAACGGCGTTTTACCATCTTAAACGTCACAGTTTGCGACAGTGACATAGATTTTAGCTTTATGTTACACTGACATCTATGCACTTTAAAGATTTACGACAGCACTCAATGGCGTATTTGTGCGGGTTTGTGTGGAGAAAAACATTTTTTTAAATGTTCCCGTGTGTATAATTAGTATTTTTGAAAACGATATGAGGGAGATATCTGTTTTAATAAATACCTGGATACGTGTGGACTGTTTGTGATGGAGCTTTGTGGCAAAAAGCACCAAAAATCAGAATGCAGGAAAAACACCTCATGCCCACAGTTAAGTCTGGAGGAGGATTGGAGATGCTCCAAAGGACCTTGGGAGCCTACATGGGATCATGAATTCTTTAAAATATCAGGACATTTTGAGTGAGAATCTGGTGGCCTCTGCCTGAAAGCTAAAGATGGGTCGTCACGGCCAAATCTACTCAAAAATGGTTCACAAGGCACAAAATAAAAAAAGGCACTTCAATTAAAGCTCAGCTTTTTCTTTTTTTGCATTATTGTGCTATATAAATACAAAATAAATATATATTTGAAATATAGCATGTAGAAAACAGTGTTCCCCATCTATAATGTTTGTTGCCACACTTTGCAACAGGTCAAAGGAGAAAAGTCAGGCTGTTTTAAGTTGACATAAAGACTACAGAAAGTTCTATGATATGTTTATACAGTTTGTAGAAGAAAAGCAAAATAAACATTAGATCTTCCAAGGATTATATTAATGTTATTAGTAACCCCAATCCCTCACCCCCATTCTGTTTCCTTTAATCTTTACAGTGCTGTACGGGTAGCTCTGTACCATACACTAGAACTGTGGGTGCGTGTACATAGAGCCTCTGCGTGGACACATCAAGGAAGCTCCTCCCATTCAGAGCTGCTTTTTGCTCATCTTATTGGGGACATTACACCAGGGACAGAGGCTGTCAAAGTAAGTCAATTTTGATTAACTTTTACATGTGCTTATGACTGAGGTTAAAATTACAAACATTTCTTTGTTTGTAACATATTCAGGAAAAACATATTTATAACCAGGAATTTATTTATTTATTTATTTTTTAAGTTATATGATATGTTTATACAGTTTGTAGAAGAAAAGCAAAAGAAACATTTAGATCTTACAATAAATATATCAATGTACTGACTTACACAAATCAGTTCATGGTAAAGAAACTATATTTTGGTTTACAAAGATATTTGACCTTATCAGTCTTGGTAAATTCAATCTTGGTGACCTGAGAAAACTTTTTTTATGATCTAAAGCAGGCATCTTAAGTCATTTTTTGTCACGAACTCGACCCTTACTAAACTTTTACATACCATTTTGTTTGTCCTTATGTTAATGTATTTCTATTAATATAAGGGCACGTGTAATTTTTTTATCCTTTTTTTAATTCAAAAAAAATATATTTTTTTGTATTTTTGGGTGAATTCTTTTTTTTAGTGTGCTTGTTCCTGTTTAATTTATTCAGTAATAAAAAAGTGTCAAAATTGATGAAATACTGAAAAAAAACAATGGTACTGCTGGATGAAAATTTACTAAATACACTGTGTTCCAAATTATTATGCAAAAACTGTTTAGGAGTGATAAGGTAAATTGTTTTTGTTTGTCAGTTAAACTCATTGATGGTGATGTGTGACAGGGCTCTTATATCACTAAAAGCAATTGCAGACACCTGTGATAATTAATTTTGTCCAATTAAAGGCAAGACTACTTTAGAAGGCTGTCCCACTTTAAGCAGTTTACATTTTTAGCCGAAATGGGGGGGGAGGATGTCGGCTGCTCAGAGGCAACAAATTGTGGAGTGTTTAGTTCAAGGCATGACTACAATCAACATTGCCAAGATCATCGTGATCATCGCACAATCAAGAAGTATGTAGCTGATTCAGAGCACACACGTGATAAGGGAAATTTTAGGACTCTTTCCAACAGGCCATTACGTCAGGTTAAAAGATCAGCTGCAAAAATGCCTTGTCATAGCAGCAGACAAGTTTTGAAGCTGCTGGTGCCTCCAACGTCCCCCGAACAAGAAGATGCAGGGTCCTTCAGAGGTTTGCAGCTGTGTGTAAGCCATCCTTTTGACCTCCTCTATCCACTGCACACAATCAGAAACGTCTCCAGTGGGCCAAACAATACATGAACACTGATTTGAAAACTGTTTTGTTCACCGATGAGTGCCGTGCAATTCTA
>JAOUQT010310125.1:0-15097 GCA_025769995.1 Xyliphius kryptos | reverse complement strand
GTATAGTGTGTGTGTGTGTGTGTGTGACTGTGTGAGTGAGTGTGTACCCAGCGATGGATTGGCGCCCTGTCCTGGGTGTTTCTGCCCAGTGCCCGAGACGTCTCCCCTGGATAGGCATGGGGAACCCCCCCCGCGACCCTCATAAAAGAATAAGCGGAAGATAATGTATGAATGAATAATGGAGTCCAAAAACATGGATTCAAGGTGAATTAGATGTCATAAATTGCCCCTATCCAAACTTCCCCTATATAGAGTGCAATGGGTTGGCACCCTGATCTGATTGTATCTACCAAGCGTCCGAGAAGAACGTTCTCCCCTGGTTGGGCCTTTTTTAGGTCCAGCTCATTGTTTCTATACTCACCACATAGATGGACTTTGTAGTTCTACGATTACATTCTGTAGTCCATCTACACACAGGTTTGTCCCTTTACTCTTTTATGAAGACCACACAGCCAATGACCTTCCTGAAGCGAAGCTTTTTAAAGGAAAGCAGAGATGGTAGCTGATACACTGCAGCTGGATCTAATGAGTCTGCGATGCCCTTTCCTTGGCACACAGTCTGCTGCTCTGGCTTTGACCCAGCGGGCACTCGCTTCTTCTGCCTGGATATGAACCTGCTGTCCCTAATCTCCCGGAGCATCTCTCATCAGACTAATGTAGGATGACGGTCAGGTTTTAATCTATTTGCAATTAAGGGGAGATAACATTACAGGAACGTTCTGCTTTGCAGGGTTTGGGTTAGAGAACGAGAGAAAAAAAACACTTACTGGAGAAGACAATGAGGGAGAGAACAGGCACCAGCAAAGTGAGGTGACACATGATTCGGGGGTGAAGAAGCTCCAGGAGCAGGACTTACACGCCACGCTACAGAGACATCAGCAGGTAAGGTAGGATTCCCTAAAAAAACATGATACATTTGTAAATACAGCAGTTTATTCACCAAATAGAACAACAACACTTCTATTTTTTATGTTAGTTATCATATACAGTAGCGGTCTAAAGTTTGGACACGCCCTCTTCCTGCTCCATTATCTACTTTCTCCACTTACCATACGCTGACCCTTTCCAAAAAATTGGAATATCATGGAAAAGTTGATTCATTTCCATAATTCCATTTAAAAAGTTGAACTTCCACAAATTATAGAGTCAGGGCCCACAATTTAAACGATTTCAAGTATTTATTTGGGTTTCTTTTACATAATTTGGGCTTCCAGCTCATAAAACCCACAAAAACAAGAATTCCGGGAGTTCAGGAAACAGGAAATAACAATAGTGTGGAGCAATCATTCATTATCTTCCACTTAATCCTCTATTAGGGTCGCGGTGGGGTTCCCCATGCCCATCCATGGGGGAACGTGTCGGGCGCTGGGCAGATACACCCAGGACAGGTATTGTGGAGCAATCAGCCGAAATTTTGCAGGGCATGAATGTTTTACTCTGAGTGTGCACACCAATCATCTACCAAACAGTAGAGGTGAGGAACAGAATCCAAACTGTTTGGGGTCCAGTGTGAAATCTCCAGTCAGTCATAATTTGGGTGCGATGTCCAGAATGTTTTAGAGGACTTCATGATTTCTTCTGCTAAGGATCTATATGGAGATGCACATTTCATCTTCCAGCAGCACCATAACCTGGTTTGATGCCCATGCCATCACAGTGCCTGGGAGTTATGGAAGCCCAGGTTTCCTTGATGTTTGCGGTCAGCTCTTCTTTGTTGTTGGTTCTGGTGCCCCACATTTTCCTCTTGAGAATACCCCATCGATTCTTAATTGGGTTTCGGTCCGACGGGTTGGCTGGCCAGTCAAGCTCTGTGGTTGGCACCTTCGCCCCTCGTCGCTGGGGATCCAGGTTCGAATCCTGATTTGGGTGGAGATTCCATGTGTGGCTTTTCTCTGGGTTCTCCAGTTTCCAATCACAGTCCAAAAACATGGAAACAAGATGAACTGGCTGCTTTAAATTGCCCCATCTACATTGCCAGTATATAGTGTGTGTCCACGTGAGTGATGGATCGCCACCCTGTGCTGGGTGTGTCTGCCAAGCACTCAAAACACTCTCCAGGATGGGCCTTGGGAACCCCCGTGACCCTACTGTAATGGATGGATAAAAAACCCAGACGTGGAACATGAAAACTCCACCCAGATCGGGATTCGAACCTGGATCCCTAGCGCCGAGAGCCAAATGTGCTAACCACTACACACCATACGGCCACCTTATGAATGTATAAAATTAAAGAACATTGGCAGCATGATGGCGTAGTGGTTAGCCCATCCGCCTCTCAGCACTGGTGACCCAGGTTCGAATTCCAATCTGTGGGGTTTCCTCCCACAGTTGAAAAACCTTTCAAGGTGAATTGACTGCTCTAAATTGCCCCTATCTAAATTGCCAGTGTATAGTGTATGTCTAAGTGAGTGAGGATGGGCATGGGGAACACCCGTGACCCTAGTACAGTTCTAAGATAATGGATGGATAAAATTCCAAAACTAAAACCCCCAAAACACACAACTCAAATTAAAATGTGGTTGGCTGGTTTGACACGTCATGGAGGAAGCATGGGATTTCCCTCTGTCCTGCAGGTTAGTAGTGTTGTGTGATGAGAGAAATGCTTGATTGGTAGGAAATGGTTTAAATAATATTAAAAAAACACCCTCTCTCTCCTTCTCTCGCTCACACACACACGCTGGACCATGCTACACAGAGGGGATTTCAGGGATTTCACAGCACACTGCCGGTTTCCTAGCAACATCCTTCAAAAGAAGCAATCTTTCACTGGGCCTCTTTCAGTGACCGTGATTTAGTCCTTACAAATACAAATTTGCATCTGGCAACCCGCTGTGGCCAGACACCGCGTTGCTTGGGGTGCTCCGGTCATCGCCGCTTCACAGGATGAATACGAGGCCGCAGCATGAAGTCGGAAAACAATGCCCAAATCCTCATACGCATACGGGAACTCCATTAATGTTCATCCAAATGTTAATCCCTGCGTTTATACGAGGAGAGCGGTGAAACCTCCGAGACGATACGATGAGAAAGTACGGTCATGTCACAGCAGCAAACCTCTGATGTTATCTCACGGATACAGAGGCCAACCAGCCGCTTCATATCCTGCTCCATCAGCCGATGCAGAAGTGCTCAGAGGTGAATTAGACCCTAGAACTAAATCAGGTTCTTCTATCAGCCAAAGTGCTCGGATCTGCACTCTGAATGTTCTGTCCTTTATTAGGTACACCATCTTGTTTTTACCCTCATTGTCTTTTTGATCAGGCCCACTTACCAAATTGTGTGGATGAACTGACGACCCTTGGGGGAAGGAAGCAGAACCGAGGGTCATAAACGATAATGGAAGGAATTAACGAACCGGCGAGACACAGAAGGTAGAGAGAGTTCTCGTTCAGTCGTGTTGCGGCCTGAGTCAACAACCTTAACCATATTCAATGAAGGGGTCAGGTACTATATTTAATTTACCGATTAGCAATTCAGTGATTAGCATGTTCGCCTCTCAGCGCTGAGGATTCCCAGTTTGTGTCCCGAGTTTCCATGTCCTCCCCGTGTCCACGTGGGTTTTCTCTGGGTTCTCCAGTTTCCTCTCACAGTCCAAACACATGGATTCCAGGTCAATTGAATGCTCTAAATTGCCCTGTATAGTATGTGTTTGTGTGAGTGAGTGTGTGCCCAGTGATGGATTGGCACCCTGTCCTGGGTGTATCTGCCCAGCGGCCGAGATGTTCTCCCCTGGATGGGTATGGGGAACCCCACCACGACCCTCATAAAGGAATAAGCGGAAGATAATGGATGGATATTAGCAATTCAATGTACCTGGCTTTAACCCACTCAGGCACAAGGAGGACATGCAGAATTCACACATATTATCCTCTGCTTAATCCTCGACTAGGGTCATGGGAGGAAGGCTTTCTGTGCCCATCCATGAGTGAACATTTTGGGCGCTGGGCAGATACACCCAGGACAGGGTGCTGATCCATCGCTGGGCACACACAGACAATATAGGAGGCAATTTTGAGTAGCCAATTCACCTTGAATGAAGTTCAAGTTCCGTTTTCAAGTTGTTGATGCTGCCCGGACGCTCAAGAAGAATGAGTCCCCCACTGAGCCTTGGTCCACCCAAGGTTTCTTCCCTAAAAACGACATTACATAGAGTTTTTGTGTTGCCACTGTCGCTTTGGCTCGTTAAGGGGGTTCAGGGTCATTATTTTGTAACCTGCTTTGTGACAACAATCCATCGCTGGGCACACGCTCACTCACACAAACACAAACACACCATACAGGGCAATTTAGAGCATTCAATTTACCTTGAATTCACGTTTTTGGAATGTGAGAAGAAACCAGAGAACCTGGAGAAAACCCATGCAGACACGGGGAGGACATGGAAACTCCACCCAGATTGGGTTTCGATCCGAAGCTCCCCAGCGCTGAGAGGCGAACGTGCTAACCGCTAAGCCACTGTGCCGCCCCGTTGTAAATTGCGCCATATAAATAAATGACAAACACTACATGGGGCAATTCAGAGTAGCAAATTCACCTTGAATCCAGGTTTTTTGGACTGTGAAAGAAAACCAGAGAACCCAGACATGGGAAGAACATGAAAACTCCCTCCATGAAAACTGCCCCTGGATCCCCAGCGCAGAGAGGCAAACATGCTACTCTCTAATCCACCATCCTGCTGCTGCTCCAAATTGCCCCTATATAATGTGTGTCCAGCATTAGTTTGGCGCCCCGTCCTGGGTGTATCTGCCCAGCGCCCGAAACATTCTCTAAAACCAAAACCTTAAAAAAATCCAGCATTTCTTTAACCTTTCATCTTTAATTATCTTCCCTTCCCATCTTTATTCATGACGACCTGCTGCGCGGTTGGCAGAGCGGAGGGCTGTCTTTATTGTAGCATGTGAAAAGTTCGAAATCCTCCCTAATGTTCAGTCATTAGCTTTAAAAACACCTCTCCATGCTTTCCAGTTTGTGCTTGTGACATTTCAAAGTTCCTTAAGGCAACGTTCCGTCTTTCTCGTATAAAAGAACCACTCCTGACATTTCCGGCTCGTTTTAAATGTAAAAGGTAACCAGATGTTTCCGCACAACCCGCTTTTCCCAAAACATTTGACCTTTTAATGTTAAATGACAATTTCCCCGACACTCAGTCATGTTGGTTTTGCCCCAAAAGGGTCCAAATTTTGGGAATTCAGCCTACTGTTCTTACACACAGGGGAATTTGTCATCCATATTTAACCCATCTGTGCAGTAACTCACAAATATACACACACATAAGTGAGTGCCCCAGGAAACCATTGGGGTAACGTGCAGTGCCCAAGGGTACTTCAACCATAGTTTTGGAGTTACAGACTGTAGTCCATCTGTTCTCTTGTTTTTGTTAGTCCCCCCCGTTGGGGTTCTCTGGTCTCTGTTGGTCAGGAGCATCAACGTACAGGTATCATTTGGGTGGTGGATTGTTTATGGTCAGTTCTGCAGGGAGGTTTTAGTGCAGCAGTGCTGTAGTTCCATTTAAACACCTCAGTGACACTGCTGGGATAGGAACCATGCACCAACCAAATAATAACTGCTCTGGGGTGGTACTATTGGGGTCCTGACTATTAGAACAGAGTAAAGAGAACGTACACGGTATGTACTGTAGTCCACCAACAGATGGACTACAGTCTGGAATAGAAGAACTACAAAGTCCATCTTTACAGTAAGTGGAACTGATCACATGGACAATAACTGGAGGAAAAGGGGGCGTGTCCAAACTTCGTACTCCGAGAAAAAAGCTGAATAAAGAGAACGTACACAGTATGTACTGTAGTCCACATACAGATGGACTACAGTCTGGAATAGTAGAACTACAAAGTCCATCTTTACAGCACGTGGAACCGAGAACCGAAAAGAAACCAAGAAAAAGGAGGCGTGTCCAAACTCTTCACTGGTACTGTACATGAGCAGACAGGTGGGACCAAAAGAACTATTTGAAACAATAAAAATGAATTTGGATTTCTATTCCCGTCCCCTGACGATCCGCGGAAAATCTTAATGAATGCCCGACGCTTAACTCCAAACGCAGGAATATTATGATATTATTTCCAGCGTATTCGTTTAGCGGCGCGAGCATCCTGTGGAGAATCATTTACTGGATGTGCAGCTGCACTGGATTTTGGCAATAATTGGATTTCAGGACAGTTGGGAAATGCATGTAATTCCATCGGCACCATTAAATGATCCCGGAGTTTTCTCTCCGACGCTATTAAAGTGGAGACGTTGCAGAGGAAACACAAACGTGACGGGGAGAACTGCAGACTCATGGCTGGTGCACTTCAGATGCTATCACAGCAGTAATTACACCAAAATGAGTAACGATCACTCAGAAGATGAAGCGCGTCTGCCATTAGAGGCAGTTTGTTGTTTTCTTTTGTTTGGGTCATGGGGTGAGGTCGGCTCTACCTGCCCATCCAGGGAAGAACGCTCACTCGGAGACACACTATACTATTTAAATAAGGGCAATTTAGAGCAGAGAGCGGCACGTGGTGTGTGTGTGTGCCCCGCGATGCTTTGGCGCCCTGTCCTGGGTGTACCTGAAACGGTCTCCCCTGGATGGGCATGGGGAACCCTCCACCCTCGTAAAGGATTAAGCGGAAGATATGAATAAATGAATTTGGAGCAACCAATTCACCTTGATTCCACGTTTTTTCTTACTCTGGGAGGAACCCGGAAAACCCGGATGGACACAGAACATGGAAACTCCACCCATATTGGGATTTAAACCTAAATCTCCAGCGTCGCGAGGTAGATGTGCTAACCTCTACGCCCCCATAATGCCCTCTAGTGATTGTATAACATAAAGTTGGCAGCATGGTGGTGTAGTGGTTAGCACGTTCGCCTCTCAGCACTTGGGATTCCAAGTTCGAATCCAGAGTTTCCATGTCCTCCCTGTGTCTGGGTGGGGTTTCTCCAGGTTCTCCGCTTTCTTTCCCCAGTCCAAGGTAAATTGAATGCTCTAAATTGCCCCATATAGTGTGTAGGTGTGTCCAGCGATAGTTTGGCACCCTGTCCTGGGTGTATCTTCCCAGCACCTGAAACATTCTCTCCTGGGCATGGGGAGGGCATGTTTAATAGAGGATTGAACAGAAGATAATGAATGAACGAATGAATTTAGAGCAACCAATTCACCTTGATTCTATGTTTTTTTTTACTGTGGGAGGAAACCCAGATGGACACAGAACATGGAAACTCCACCCATATTGGGATTTGAACCTAGATTTCCAGCGGCATGAGGTAGATGTGCTAACCTCTATGCCCCCATAATGCCCTTTTGTGAATGTATAACATAAAGGAAAATAAAGTTGGCAGCATGGTGGTGTAGTGGTTAGCACGTTCGCCTCTGGGGGACATTGGTTTTGAATCCTTTTTTGGGTGGTTTCCTCCCACAGTCCAAAAACTTGGATTCAAGGTGAATTGGCCGCTCTAAATTGCCCCTATCTAAATTTCCAGTATATAGTGTGGGTCTAAGTGAGTGAGTGATGGATTGGCACCCTGTCCTGCGCATATCTACCCCAGCGCCAGAAACGTTCCCCCCTGTAAGGACATGGGGAACCCTCTAGAGGCAAATCAAAGATAAACATGCTGATGTCCAGACATCTTAATTAGTCCAGAGATAGCCGGGAATTCCCAAAGAAGCCCTTAAATCCACTGTCACAACAACAATCACCATCACTGATGAAAACACAACCCAAATAAAAACACAACACTGCATTCATGATTCACTGCACAGGCCACGCGCGACCCGTTCTTAATGAGAATGAACAGAGCTACTCATCACTCAAGTGTCCATTATTTATCCTGACCATCCCCGCGGGAGTCGGCGCGTCCCCTCAACAAACACTTAACCCGATCAGCTAAACCAACAAGGCAGCACATAAATCTTCAACATTATATTCTATAGGCTACAGTCTGTAAAAATCATCATGTACTGCGTCTCCATCAACCCCAAGCCCTGCGAGGACGGAACCCCGTGTGGATCTTCAACACGTTCCTGGTCCTCCCTGACAGAATTCAAAGCAACCGGCACTTTAATATCCTCTGAGGTGTAATGATGAGCTCGTTGTGTGACCCCTTTGAATAAAAAAGAAGAAAGGAAGCCCTTCCCCCATACATGTCATATAGCACCTTCACCCCCCGTCTGGACTGCAGATCTATTTCCATAAATCTTCCTTTTATAAAATCCACAAATCAACCCGTTTTATCCAGTATAAATCTCAGAGGCCTTTGCTTCATGTTGTTATTGTTACAGGATGTGAATCGATTCCATATCGTAGTCATAAACCCCAAATACCTTAAAATCTGCTTTAATTTTTTTAAAAACTCTAATAAACTGGGTAGGTTTCAAACTAAAAGTTCCAACCACAGATTTTTTAAAGGCAGGTTTTGCTGCCAACCCCCTGAAATCCATCCATCCATCCATTATCTTCCGCTTATTCCTTTAGGGTCCTTATTGAGGGTCGCGGTGGGGTTCCTCATGCCCATCCAGGGGAGAACATCTCGTGCGCAGGGGAAATACACCCAGGACAAAGCGCCAATCTATCACTGGGCACACACTCACTCACATCCCATTTACCTGGAATCCATAACACGAATGGTAATAAAAGAGCTCAGAAAAACTTCTAAAGAGATTAAAGGTGAACTTCAAGCTGAAGGAACATCAGTGTTAGATCGCAAGAAGGACACCATTGTTGAAAACAAAACATAAAAAAGCCAGAGTGGAATTTGCCAAACTACATGTTGATAAACTACAAAGCTTCTGGGAGAATGTCCTATGAACAGATGAGACAAATATGGAACCATTTGCCAAGGCACATCAGTTCTATGTTCACAGACGAAACAAATGAAGCATATCAAGAAAAGAACACTGTCCCTACTGTGAAACATGGTGGAGGCTCTGTTGTGTTCTGGGGCTGCTTTGCTGCATCTGTCACATGGTGCCTTGAATCTGTGCGGGGTACAATGCAATCTCAAGACTATCAAGGGATTCTAGAGAGAAATGTGCTGCTCAGTGTCAGAAAGCTTGGTCTCAGTCGCAGGTCATGGGTCTTGCAACAGGACAATGACCCAGAACACACAGCAAAAAAACACCCGAGAGTGGCTAAAAGGAAAACATCAGACTGTTCTGAAGTGGTCTTCTATGGGAATCTTTGGAAGGGGCTGAAACATGCCATCTGGTAAAGGCACCCTTTAAATCTGAGACAACTGGAGCAGTTTGCTCATGAGGGGTGAGCCCACAATACCTCCTGAGAGGTGCAGATGTCTGACAGTTACAGGAACCGTTTGATTGCAGTGATTGCCTCAAAATTTTGTGCAACAAAATATTAAGGTAAGGCTACGATCATTTCTGTAGAGGCCTGTTAAAAGAGTTTATTTAAAGACTTTCCAGTAAGGGCTGGGACGATATGGCCTGAAATCACTATTGCGATATATTGAGCAAATCACCTCGATAACGATAAATGCACGATAATTTTAATGCACACAAAAATTAAGAATGTATGAGGCCAACATAATTGCTCCACAGCCATATTGATGGTACAATTCCTTTTTTATTGCCCCGTAGTCACGTGACTACCCTACAGAGAGCACGGAGCGCAGTCTCTTAAAGGAACATGAACGTAACTGACAAAATAGATGAAACATTCATTCATTCATTATCTTCTGCTTATTCCTTTATGAGGGTCATGGTGGGGTTCCCCATGCCCATCCAGGGGAGAACATCTCAGGCACTGGACAGATACACCCAGGACAGGGTGCCAATCTATCGATGGGCACACACTCACTCACACAGTCCCACACACATACACACACTATACAGGGCAATTTAAAGCATTCAATTTACCTGGAATCCAAGATTTTGGAATGTGGGAGGAAACCGAAGAACCCACAAGAAACCCACGCAGACACGGGGAGGACATGGAAACTGCACCCAGATTGGGATTCGGACCAGGAATCCCCAGCACTGAGAGGCAATCATGCTAACAACTAAGCCACCGTGCCGCCTAAAATCACATATTTTATGTAAATTATTAGTTCTATATGTTTCATATATAATATTTGGGTTGACACTATAACGTCACGTCTAAAATAAAGAACCAGGAACTCAAATTGATTCCATTTTTTTGGATACCATCTTTCACTGCTTCTCACAGATCAGCCTGTACAGTAAATCCCACGTTGTAACTCATAAAGCTGTGATGACATTCCTACCTGTCCCTTAAGGGGTATGAACCGATGCTTTATTGGGGTGTGTGTGTCTGTGTGTGTCCATCTACTTCTTTGCATGGGGTATCATTTTGTGTGCGCCATTAGTTCTGGACCAAAGTGCCAGAGACCTGTTATGTAATTTTAAGAATGTTTCTTTTGGGTGTAGGTGTGTGGTGACTTTGTTACTGCATAGTCACAACATCGCAGTGTTCCTCACACTCTTTGTCTCAGAGGACTAGCACATTTTGAATGGCTGTGTGCCCAGAAGAAGGAACATCACGTTCCTGAATAGTTAACCCAGCTGATCCGTCTGGGACAGAGTGTGGGAATGTGGCCAGTGTTTGTCGAAACTGTTATCCAGTGTATAGTAAATCAAACTGCGTTTGACTGGATTTGTCGTACTATACTGTATGAGCGGCATTACACAAACACCAGCATACCATCCTATTGGGATGACCTTTATTTGTTTTGGTTTTTTTTAGCTACTTGAACCACAAGGCTCAAATCTAAACATGTGCTGACACATCAAACTGCATTTTGTTTGGTTAAAAAAAAAAAAAAAAAAAAATTAAGAAAAACATTTTTCATTTGCATGTTCTGACATTTCTGATGTTTTTTTTCCTGCTTGACTTTCAGGGCTGCCGGAGGAGAGATTTTTAACCAGTGTGTAGCGGATGGAGACGAGGCCTTTACCGAGGAAGACGTCGTCCGATTGGCTCGACAGATTCTCAACGGCGTGGCCTTTCTTCATCGCAACAGTGTGGTCCATTTGGATTTAAAGGTAAACTCACCAGCTCTTTATTTTTGAGATAAAAACAACTAATTGGTGCACTGCTTTAGGCAGTGTGTTTAAAGTTGTTCCACACGTCATCTGCATTGTGAGACTTTAATTTGGAGATCTGGTGAATCTCTGCTTTTGAGCTGGGAGCTTTTATTGGCAGAAAAAAGTTGCAGATGTATGTTAGCAGAGTTCTTTTACAATGGCCAAGAAACTCAGGCTGGTAGACGCCATGCTCCAAAATACACATTTTTTTAAAGCAATACTAATTGGAGGTAAATTTGACAGGGGGACTGTTGTTCTGTACAGTGTAACATCTATGCCAGTCATGTGCTGACCATGTTCCACCACCACAGTGAACATGGTTCTCAGTAGTGCTGTTTAGTCTCTTTTAGAAGGGGTGACGAGTTCAGTAACAAAACCTAAGGTTCTGTTTTAAAGGGGGGCATATCTGGCTCTAGGATAACATACCCAGGGCAGGATGCCAGTCCATCACTGGGCACACACTTAAACACCCAGACGCACCATATAGGTGCAGTTTAGAGCAGTTAATTCATCTTAAATCCATGTGTTTTGGACTAAGCCCATGCAGACACAGGGAGCACATGGAAACCCCACCTAGATCGGGATTCTTTCTTTGTACACTTTAATGTGTACAAAATTATACATTGCTCAAAAACATTAAAGAAACACTAAAATAACACCATAAAATATTTCCGTTGAGAGAACTGACCAAATGCAGAAGTGAGCAAAACATCAGCCAGAAAGGATGAGAACAGAGAAAAGGGGTGTGATCACCACCTGCAGAAGCACTCCTTTATTGGGGGGTCGGTCTTGCTTAGTCTCTTGCTAAGGCATCAAAACTATGAATGAACACATGAGGAGTTATGTACATAACAAAAAAAAAGGTAATAACTGGAAAAAACGTGTTTTATATTCTAGTTTCTTCAAAATAGCCCCCCTTTGCTCTGATTACTGCTTTGCACACTCTTGGCATTCTTTCGAGCTTCAAGAGGTAGTCACCTGAAATGTTTTTAAAATAAATCCTTGCCTCATTTATCACATCACACACCCCCCCTACACACACACACACACACACACACACACACACACACACACACACACACACACACACACACACACTCAGCTTTCACTTAATGACTAGTTCATCAGGTTTATTCACAAAATAAAAGCCCACTATAAGTATAAATTGTCTGACTCCTTTTGCAGTGCTAATTTTGAGATTTAAGCTCTCCCCCCTCGCTTAATAAACCAGAGGGATCGGCAGTGGGGGGTACCGTCACACATAATTCGGTAATGAATATAATGTGGCAGTGAACCATTATCAGCACATGTTAATGACACAGGACAGATTTAAGTGGGTTGATCAGAGTGCAGTGGGTTCTGCTGTCATCAAGCTTTTACAAACAGTCCGCACTGACTCTATTATTTAAGTACAGTTTTCTCTTGGCTTTCTAATGGTTGTTTTAGTCCATGGCTGGTTTGTGTTGCTGTAAAAAACCACAGCGCACTGCATGCCTCAGTGAAAGCTCACCCTGGCCAAGGCCACCACAATGTTCCACATCACCTGGACAGCAGTAAGCCATCAAACACATTATATGTTCAGCCATTCAATTGTGCAGCGCTGCTCTCTGCTCTAACTGTGATGTCTTGCTTGTCATTTGTTCAGCTTTTGTATATCGGTATAGGTTTTAACAATAGCCCCTGCATGTCGGTAGCTACCTGTTTATTGATGCATAGTTTGGCTGGCTTGGTTCGGGGTTCGTACACCTTTTACAAGGTAAAATTCAAGGACTTTCAAAGTCCATTTCTTAGTTTTTCTCTTAACTCTCAAAACTGCAGTTCAGCGATTATCAATATATCGCAGAACTATTCTCCACACATCACAGCGACTATGCCACTGAGAAAAAAAAATACTTCTAAGCAAGTAAATAGCATGAATTATGGATTTATTGGTGTCAGTGTATGTACTTTATGTTATGGGAGATTTCATATTTGGCTGTGCATTTTAAATATTTGTAATATATACAAATAAATATCAAGCATTTCATGGAAAATAGCCTATAGGGTCACAAGAAGCATGTTGGGGGTAAAAAATGTGCAATATAACTGCCCATGAATTGAGGAAACTCAAGCGTGAAGCTGCCAAGATGCCGTTTGTCACCAATTTTGCCATATTTCAGAGCTGTAACGTTACTGAAGTATCAAAAAGCACAAGGTGCAGATACTCAGGGACATGCCCAATTTGAGGAAGGCTAAAAAAGAGCACCTTTGAACAAGAAACATAAGATAAAACATCAAGACTGGCCCAAGAAATATCTTACGACTGATTGTTCTAAGGTTTTATAGACTGATGAAGTGAGAGTGACTTAAGGGGCCAGATGGATGGACCCGAGGCTGGATCAGTAAAGGGCAGAGAGCTCCACTCCGACTCAGACGTCAATGGTAGGGGCTGGTATCATCACAGATGAACTCGGGGGAACTTTTCGGGTTGGGGATGCTGGGAAGCTCGACTCCCAGAACTACTGACAGTTTCTGAAAGACATTTTCTTCTAGCAGTGGTACAGGAAGAAGTCGGTATCATTCAAGAAAAAACATGATGTTCATGCAGGACAATGCTCCAGCACATGCATCCATATACTTCACTATTGAGTATTGGATCGTATTTTAATCATATCGAGGGGGGAATTTCTAAGTATGGAAGATAATCGAATCGTTGGCTTAAAGAATCGATATCGAATCATCCCACATTCTAAAAACATGGATTTTGGGTAAATCAGCTGGTCTAAATTGTCCCCATAGTTTGTGTCCCAAGCCCGGTAAAGGGTGAGGATTGTGTCTGGAAGGGCACCAGGCCGTAAAACACTTTGCCAAGCCAACGATGTGGCGACCCCTAAATAATAAAGAGTAAAAGACGAAAGAAGAAAACCCTGATCAGATCCTGACCGGTGTTGTGTACAGACCTTGTTCCCAGAATTCACATTATTCCTCTGTATGTGTGAGTGTGTGGCACTCAGTATGCTTTTCATTCTGTGTTCTCCTGTTGCATACCGCGCTGAGGTTTTACAGGACACCTGTCTCTGAGAAAGGACAAGTTCCACAGATGACTTGCAGCAACGCTGCCTCTATTATTTATCTCCGTTGGACAGCTGCGTGAATCTCGGCAGTGCCTGGCTGTTTTTAAGACCCGCTGTCAGCCGTCTGCTGGCACCTGATTTAGAGTGCTGTCGCTCGGGATAATTCACACACTACCTCGTTAAAGGCGTCCTGACTCGCCTCTGTGACGGCTCGGCCAATAAGCCGGCAGAAAGGCGGGCTTTTACGGGAGGTAGGGAAATGTCAGGGGCGTGTGATTGAATGGGGTTCTGCGTCATTGCAGCAGGGGGAGCTTTTACAAGGTGTGTGTGTGTGTGAGTGGGAGAAAGTCACAGGGACGTAGACTCACCTGCCATGTGAGGAGGGCAGGTAACTATCACAGCCTTGCAGGTGATTTTGCCCGTGTCGGTCTTCACCTCCACGATGTCGTCGTTCTGTGAGGAACACATGGAGAACACAAACATAGTGTCTTAAATCTTTCAGGTAAACAGAACACCCACTCAGAAACGGGATGTGGGAATGTCTCGAGAGATTTACAGGCATCTTGAAAGACAATGAGCTTCAAAGTTCAGCCACCTTTCCCTCTGAAATTTCATCTCTGGTTGATTTGAAAACAGTAAATAAACCTAAAAATGAAACTAGAAGGGCGGAAAGGTGGCTTAGTGGTTAGCACCTACGCCTCTCGGCGCTGGGGGTTCCCAGTTTGAATCCCGATCTGGGTGGAGTTTCCATGTCCTCCCTGTGTCGGCGTGTGTTTTCTTCTGAGTCTCCCGTTTCTTCCCACATTCCAAAAACATGGATACAAGGTTAATTGAATGCTCTAAATTGCCCTGTATAGTGTGGATGTGTGTGAGTGTGTTCCCAGCGATAGATTGGCACCCTCTCCTGGGTGTATCTGCCCAGCGCCCAAGATGTTCTCCCCTGGATGGGCATGGGGAACCCCACCGTGACCCTAGTAGAGGA
>JAOUQT010310115.1:0-15097 GCA_025769995.1 Xyliphius kryptos | reverse complement strand
ACTTATTAAGGTTCCTTTAGACATTACAAACAGTTCAGCTTACTCATTGTACTTAAATAGGTTCCTTAACGTACCACAAAAGTTCCTTAATGTATTTAAGACTTTATGATGTCGACTTAAAAAAACTTTAGAAGGGTTTCATATTTACTTAAGGGTTCTTCAAAGAAAATTAAGATATTCAAAAAGTTCTCCAAAGCACTTAAAATTATTTAGAATTTGGGGTTCTTAAGTACTTAAAGTTATGAAGATTCCTTAAGGCATTTTAAAAAATCCAGTTTATTTTAAGTATGCACAGAGGTTCCTCAAATCACATTAAGAGGTTAAGAAGGTTCCTCAAAGTTTCCAAAGATATTCCTCAAATGAACTTAAAGAAGTTCTGATGGATCCTTAAAAAACTAAAAAAAAAATCATGATATGAAGGTTCTCCAAAACCCTGGAATTTGGTTTCTCTAAGCACTTAAAAGGTTCCTTAGGGTAATTTTTAGCGATTTCACAAAACAATTAAACGGGAACTAAAGGCTTCTTATTTTTAAGTATATATTGGGTTTGAAGAGGGTGATACTGACCCCATGTCCACACGGTTCCTATGAAATAATTCAGCAGTACTGATCAAACAAGACTGACCAATTTGCTTTAAAAAAAACGTGTCAGCAAAACAGAACGACATTGAGGATGACGGACGTGACCTTGTGTCTGATTACCAGAGAACCTGGACGTAAATAAGATCATATCATAAGATAATCACAACAGGTCCTTAATGAGGTTCTTAAAGTTCCTTAAAGCATTTTTAAAAGTTCCTCCAAAACACTTAACAAGGTGCTAAGGTTCTTCAAAGCACTTTATGAGGATCTAAAGGTTCCTCAATGCACTTAAGCAAAGCACTTAAAACGTTTTTAAGAGTTCCTTGAAGCAGTTTCCTAAAACACCTCTCCTCAAACTTTAAGTTGTACTTCAGAATGTCCTCCAGAAAGTTCCTCTAAACAGTTCCCTTACTATGAAACTAAGAACATTTCTTCATTCGGAAAAGTGTGTTTTTAAATGTTTGTTTTCTCAAAACAGTGAGATGTGGAACACCAAATGGTTCCCTAAAAATCATAATGAACAACACAACTTTAAAATGGTTGCTGAAATTTACTTAGTAATGGGGAGAACATACCAACAGTCCCTTAAGGGAGAATAAATGGATACGGGGTATATTTAAAGGCTGTGTATGAATACTCTGGGAGAGTTTTGTGAGACGGTGGGTACCGTACAGTTCCGGAGAGGTCCGGGGGGACGCGGTCGGAGGAGTGGGACGTTCTGAGGCCATATGTATGTGATTATTATGGACATCTACGGAACCGAGAACGGGTCCAATCCAGCCATGACTCATCAGAAAGAAGCCGTGAATCCTCCTCGGGAACACTAAGAGGTTCCAGGATGAACAGATGTGGACCCGATGGGTTTTTTTTCCTCCCTGCGGAGGATGTAATTTTGTCCGAAACATGTGATTATCTGACCGGGGACGTGGCCCAAAATAAAGCTCCTGACCCGCAGTGCTGAGCCTTCAGTCAATGACCTAATGCAGTCAAGGTTTCCCACAACAAATTATACACTGGAGTCCCGCGAGAGTCACCGAGCGACGGCCTCGGCACTCGCCGACATTGTTCTCACTCCACGCCCTGCGCTCAGGCTCCGCCGCTTCCCGGACACCCAGCTGTCACGGATGCTGTCTGGCCTGGTTCTTTAAAAACCAGTCTGCAAACGGTTCCTCGAAAAAGCCAGGGAGGAACCTTTAAAGAACACCAAAACGATTCCAGTAATAGAACAGATTTAGTTCCCTTTAGTGGATGATGAGAGGATTCACATCTCAGTTCTAGTTTATTCCAAAAGTCTTAGATGGGATTGAGGTCAGAACTTAAACTCACTCCATCATGCCCTGATAGGCCTTCCCCAAACTGTCCAGCTGGAACCTTAACGTACAGAATACATAGCTGGGTACCTATGGTCATATAGACACCATTTTAGTTCCACAAAAAAGCCATGGAACCTTTCACTGGCGTCTCATACATCCATCAGACAAGTTGGTTAAGATGGTCATCATGCCCCCAACCAGTTCCTTAAGACAGACCTGGAAGACATAAAAAGTTCCTTTACAAGATAATTTGTCCATTATTTAGAACCTATAACAGCCAGCATGCTTCTAAACAGTTCCTTGTAGAATCTAGGACCATTAGAATGGTACCTCAAAGACCATTTATTTATAAAAAGGTACCAGAAAAAAAAGACCGTAGTTCCTTAAAACATTTTACCAAACAGGCTTGGACCTTGGAACCTAACGAGGTTTTGTAAGTTCCTCAAAGCATTTATTGATGTTCTAAAAGTTTCTAAAAACACTTAATAAAATTCTAAAAGTTTGCTTAAAAGTTCCTCAAAATGGCCATGAAGTCTGAGAGCAGTTCTTCAAATAAACATGAAACAGCAGATCACTGACTCAAATGTTCTAAATTAGTTCCACAAAATGGTTAATGTTCTTCCAAACCTCCAAACCTGACTCTGCAGAGTACAAAATAATCATGATGCCTCAAAACAGTTCTTCAAATAGACCCAAAATCTGCCTCAAATATTTACAAACTGCACATTGGAACCTAAAATCATCCTAGTTCCTCCAAACACTCAGGACCAAACACAGACTTAGGACTTTCAATTGTTCCTCAAATGGTCATAAAGTCTGACATTAGTACCTCGTACGCTGGAATAGCATCTTGAAACCAAACCTCATTTATTGGTTCCTCAAATGAATTCACCCATGGTACTCTAAAACAGTTCTGCCAACACAACTAGAACTTTGTAATGGTTCCATTAAAACGGTCTGGTGCCTGTTGTCACTGATGCTCCAGGTGAGCAGCTGCAGGTGTGTTTGAGGAACCAGACGTGCTGCAGTGCCGAGATGGAGCAGAACTTTGTACGGAGGAGTAAACATGAGCTGCAGAAGTTCCTGGATGAAGCCACTGAAGAACTGAGGAACACCTTCGAGTCCAGACACGGACGGTTTGATGGTAGGAAATCCTCGCCGTCATCATCGTTTACCTCACAACGCTAAACCGCCGGAAATAAGAATGTAGCAAATACAACCACTGCGCTAATGTTTTCATTTACATTTCAATTATGTTTATAATCAAACATAAGAATTCCATGCAGCTAATAAAAATTCCATAAAGGTCTCGTATTTAAAATAAGTTTGCGTAACGACTGAAACGTTGAGTGGTAAAACTTATAGGTACATCGAGAAAATGTTTATGCGTAACTTGAGTTAATTAAACAACGCTACACAACGTCAAAATGAATGTGTACATCAAATGTGTGTATTTGGAAACAAAATATTTTTTAATAACCTTATATTTATAAATATAAGTATTTTACGCAACTAAATAAAGATGTAAGGATGTTATTTATCTAAGATAAATTTACGTAACTACTAAAAAGTTCTGAAAAGTGCTAACATTTTGAAGCGTAACCTATGCCATTAATGTTTAGGTTAATTAAACAAGTCTTTATGGATATTTATATTTATGTAAAAAAAATAAAATAATTCTATGCAACTATTTTAACATCTCTTTAGTTAATAAATTTTAGGGGGAAAAAATTTCTACTAATTTAAATATTGTAAAGATTTTATATCTACGCTAAATCTGCATAAAACTAATAAAACGTACATGCTAACATTCGGACGTCGTTATAAATGTTATTCATAAAAATTTTATTAATATCTTTACTACGACGTAAAGTCACTTATTTAACTTTAATTGCACATTGATTGCAGGAGAAAACTCATGTAACTTTTTCGTACAATGACAAAATTCTTATGTAAATTGACCAGTTTGACAGGAGATGATGGCGTGCTAATGATTCGTAAGTTTACGTTTGTTTTGCACACAGAGTTCTTTCTGTCCCTGCTGGAGAAGACGGAGGGCTCGTTGAACGAGATGTTTGTACGGACATACGGAGAACCGTACATGCAGAACGCGGATATTTTCCGGCGGCTGTTCTCGGAGCTGAAGCGATTCTACTCGGGCGAGAACGTAAATCTGGACGAGATGCTGAACGACTTCTGGACGAAGTTAATGGAGCGTATGTTTCAGCTGCTCAACTCGCAGTACGATATTAACGACGACTACATGGAGTGTGTCAACAAGCACATGGACGACCTCAAGCCGTTCGGTGAGATCCCCAGAAAGGTCAAAGGTCAGGTGACCAGGGCGTTCCTCGTTGCCCGAACCTTCGTCCAGGGGCTTGAGTTCGGACTTGGAGCTGCTAACAACTTCTCGAAGGTAAACTAAACGTTGTTTTAAACCTTACTAATTAAATGTAGTTTAATGAGAGCTAGTTAGCAGTCATGTTTAAATCCTAAACGCTTAGCTAATCGTTACATTGTTATGGTATGTCCTCCGTACAGGTTAGCATAAGCGAGGAATGTGCCAGCAACATTACGGACATGCTTTACTGTCCGTACTGTGAAGGTCAGCTAACAGCTAAGCCCTGCGCAGAGTTCTGCGTTACCGTTCTGCGTACCTGTTTACGTGAACAGACCTACATGGACACAGGATGGACCAAATTCATCGGTGAGAATTTTATATTTTAATCACCTGATCAACCGCAAGTCAGCTAGCAAAGTTAACTAGCAATGACTAGCATAACCGATTCTATTAGCATGAACCTCAGCGCGTCCTTTGGACACATCCTAATTTACACTGTAGTCAGTTTAGGCAAATCACTAAAAGTTTATTTTTATTTATTTTAATGACCTTTAATTATTAATTATTGTCTTTAATTAATGTATACATCACATTAATTATGTTTTATTTAGGATGTGTCCCAATTCACACACACTATAGACTATATAGGTCACATTAACAATGTTCCCTTAAAGGATCTGTCTCAAATCACACACCCTGTGGACTTTATAGTTCACATTAATATTGGTTCATTTAGGGAGTGTCCCAAATCAAAAACCCTATATACAATATAGTTGACATTAATGACAACCCTTGAGGATGTGTTCCAAATAACACACCATATAGACTATATAGGCTACCAGGAATTTATTCAACTGGACTTGTTCCAAATTACACACCTAGACTTAAATAGACTATAAGAACATGCAGTCCATTGAGGTTGTGTCCTGAACCACACACACTTAGTGCACTATGAAAATTGCTCAGAGCACAAAGGCACATGATATCTCTGAAGTCACACACTTGGGTCACTACATAGTCCACTTTAAACAGTCCCTTGTTACAGATTCCTGCCCCGCCCACTTCATCCAGTGCACCGTCTCGTCCCAGCTGCCCCGCTCTTTACCCCGTCTTTACCCCGTCCACATAAACAAGCTCACACTCGCCTCACCATTATTCACCTACTATGGCTGGGTCCCAAACCGCAGGCCCTGGTCCGTGTCGTGGCGGTAATGTTAGTGTGTGCTGCTGAACGTGGGTTTGTAATGAGTGTTTACCAAAATGTCCGCGGTCCACGCTCATTTTATTTAGGAGGTTAAGTAAACGTGTATGAGGGGACGCTGAAGCTGCTGTGGGCTGAGGGTAATGGCTAACATCTGTGCTTTACACACACACACACACACACGTATATTTATGTACCGGGGGTGTTGCTGGGAATCTGTGCTGGGATCCTAAAACATCTCACCTCAGTGCTGTGTACGTCTCCCAAATCATGCTCTCTATTAACTCTGTACACTGCTTTCACCCTATAATCTCACTAAGGTTACTTTATGTGCTGTATCATCATCCGGACGTGTCTCAAATCACACACTCCAGAAAACTAAACACTTTATAATCAAAACATTACTCCAGTAACCAAAATAAAGATCTAGGTGGAGTTTGCATGAAGTTGCAGGTGTGAGTGACAGTGTGCCCAGCGATAGATTGGTGCCCTGTCCTGGGTGTATCTGCCCCGCGCCTGAAACGTTCTTCCCTAGATGGGCATGGGAAACATCCCCTCCAAACACTACCATAGTAGAGTATTTAGCTCTGTAGATTTATAACTCCAGAATAGAGATGATGCAATAACAGGGTAAATCCACAAGGGGGCCACAATGTAACACATTTACATTTGGTCATTTAGCAGACACTTTTATCCAAAGCGACTTAATTGGAACACCTTTCCCGTGTCTGCAGGTGACCTTGTTCTCAAAGACAACAAACCAATGTACACACCAGTGGCCAGTAAATAGGACTTAATGACATCTAGTGGTGCGGTGCATATTACAACCATGCCTCGTTAACACATTGACTTATTCCTTTAAACAACAGTAACCAAGCCTCTAGTGGTAAGGTCGCAGATTGCAACTGTGCGTTGTTTACAAGAACGTCTGATCACATTTTTAAAATCAATGGACCAACGTTCTAACAACGTTACGCTGAGTAAACATTCCAACAAGATTTAAAGTGTGAGTCCATTGAATTAAAGGGAACGTTAAAGTGAAATTTAATACCATATCATGTTCTCATGTCAACGCTCAGAAAACGTATTTATAATCAATAAGAACGACGATAAGAAATGGTCTCTCTTCAGCATGATGAGGAACGTTCCAGAAAGGTTCCAGTTAGGTTTTAATAATCAAACACGACCTGCAACCCGATTAGAACGCCGCAGAAACGTTCTCAGAACGTTTATCAGAAGGACATGTTCACGTTCCCTGCACTGTGAGTAATAAGGGATAAGGGGTAGTCTGAAGGTGTGGATTTGGGACACAGCTGGTCACTTGGTTCAAGTCGGGGTGCTCGGTGGGTCCAGGCTGCGGAAGCTGATTGGACGTGGCTGGAATATTTGAGGTCACATGACGTGAACGTGGGGTTAACGTAATCCCCAGGAATGTGCAGAATGCCGGCTGAGAGGAAGAGCAGGATTTCCTCAGACATTGCTGTGGCTCTCGGGTGGTTTGGAACCGATTCAGGGTTGCAGAAAATAAAACTGCTGCACGGGGCGAAACCACAAACCTCGCCCTCGTTCACCTCTACCCTCCCCAAGGAATGAGGGGGGGGGGGGGTTAAAGCCTCACAAGAAATAGCCATGTCATGCAACAGAACATGCTGGAAGACCAGCGAGACTGTACGAACATGTACACACACATTACACACGGTATACCCTCATGTTATACAGGTTACATGAAGAAAGTATATAATTTGTAGTTGTGTTATACATCTCTGAATTATTATTTTCTGTTAATGTTTTTTTTTTCAGATGCCATGTTGCTTTTGATTGACAGGCTGGAGGGACCGTTTAACATCGAATCTGTAATGGAGCCGATCGACGTCAAAATCTCAGACGCCATCATGAACATGCAGGATAAGACCATGGAGCTGTCATACCAGGTATATCCAGCAGGGCTCTCGCTCAGCTCTGGACTTTGATTATGACCCTACGTGCTGTGTGTGTGTGGCTCATGTTGTGTTTGGTTATTTAAACCTCAGTGGGAGTTGGTAGTTGTGCTCGTTTGTGTTTTGCAGTTAATACATTTTTGGTAGTATTATTCTTACTGCCATCTAGTGTCAGGTTACATAGCAACGTAGTGTACATGTCAGGTTTGTGACATGAGACCAGAAACAAGTGTTTAAAGTTCTTAACTTTAAATATTTCAGTTTAAGAGTAACAGAACAAAAGACACCATGGTACAAAGTCTTCTTAATCCGTGTGAGTGTTGGAGTACCGATGCAGGTTGCATTATTTGAATGAAATCTGGTGACGTCTTTGTTCAGGAAGTCTTTGATCATTTGATTTATTTTTTATTTTGACATCAGGTTTTTGAAGATTGTGGTCAGCCCAAGCTTCTGGAAAAGCCTCGGCTCTCACGTGATGTAACGGAAGAACTCCACGAAGAACTCCGCCCTGAACTCCGCCCAGAACTCCCACCAACCACGTCTCCAAGAACCAACCTCCAAAGACTGGTACCCGCTTGACCTACTGCTTCTAGTACTGATCCCAATGACTGTAGAACTAATTCTAAACAGATTTGTGTAATAATACTCCCCCCCCCCCCCCCCCCACTCTGGGATATGGCGTTTTCCATGCAGGTGATTGAGATGAAAGGAAAACTGACGGAGTTCAAAAACTTTTGGTCCTCGCTGCCTGAGCTCATCTGTCAGGGTGAAAGTGTGGCAGCAGTACCAGAGCAGAACCGCTGCTGGAATGGAACGCATCAGAACTGGTACCACATGCACACTGATATACACCACAACATCAAAAGTATGTGGACAATGAGTATTGAACTAGCCTGGGGGGGGGGGGGGATGCTGACAGTTGTGACTCCACGTCTTAATTTGGACATCAGGTTCCCGGTGCCAGAAATGAAGAAGACCATTCAGACTCTTTCCAATGAAAAGTACAAAATCCAGCCTCTGTCATGGTACGAGCTGTTACTGTTTGTTTTACAGGAACGTTTCTCATCCGTCGGTGGTCTTTGATACGGAGATGACCGACTTCTCGTACATAATCATTAAACTGACTCATGCCTACAACGGACAGCAGTTACAGTACGATGACACCAGTAAGCCTCTATTAAATAATATCGACTACTATTTATTTAAATATACTGTATATGAAATACACACCAGCTCCACCTGCTTATATCACCTCCACTGATCATACAGATGGACTTTGTAGTTCTACAGTTCCATTCTGTAGTTCATCTGTTCCCCTTTACTGTGTTGTCTGGTGATCAGGACCATGGACAGGGCAGGTGGGCGATGTGAAGGTGTATTTAATGAAAAGGCTGGAGACTGAACCGTGCACTGTTTCTCTGTTTTATATTATTATAGTTTCTATTTGAACCTCTGAATCTGTTCTGTTGCAGGCGATGAGCTGAGTGGATCCGGTAGTGGCAGCGGCTGTGTGGATACCTGTGCCACGCCCTCATGGCCTCTCAACACCAATCAACCGGACCTGGGATCGTCCAGTCCTCCCCTTCACCATACCTCCTCTCTTCTGTTTCTTCTTCTGATGCTCACATGGCTCCTTCAACTCAGATAATATCCACCACATGGACGCTCATCAGATGCTTCCAGTCACTAGAGGATAGCAATGAGCGTCCAGTTTATCTTTTTTTGAACAGATTCACTTAAGTGTTGCTTTAATAACTTCAGCACTACAGGAAATGGACCTTTTAGGGCGAAAGTGGCTGCGTCATGATGTTTGACATCTGGAATGCAGCCATCTTTATAAATCGTACGTGGAATGAAATGACTGCTGCTTAGAAACGGGACTTTCTCGCTTTATTGTAACACTAGCTGACCTGCAGTGTAGCATATGCCGCATATTTGAACCACCCCAGTATAACATTGCAGGTCCTATCCCTGCCCTATTTACATTCACAGTACATTACATTTGGTCATTTAGCAGATGCTTTTATCCAAGGTGACTTACAATTATCCCAACTTGGTTGGAGTCAGAACACAGAGTTGATACAGGAGCCCTGGAGCAATGAGGGTTAAGGGTCTTGCCCAAGGGCCCACATCCATTTGACAGGGGAAAAGGGGTGGGGCTTCATCATGCATATCTCACGGTTTGGTAGGGTAAAAAGTGGGTGGGGCTCCATTGTGTATATCCTGTGGTTCAACAGGGAAAAAGAGGGTGGGGCTCCATCATGTGTAACCCATGTTCAGGGACTGTATATAAACCAAACTACAGAAAATCAACCACTTATGACCTTATATAGTAAGTCAACAAAACAAAAGTCTCATGCTGCCCACAGACCACAATGCAGTGCGCTTTGATGATAACATGACTTGGCAAAATGGTTTGGTAATTTTGGATGACACAGGGTTTACGGACCCAGATGCTCCCGATTTTGTGGGTTCCGTAGCCGTTGTTGCGCTTGAAATCTGTAGCCATGTGTTAGTGGCGCGTTGGTTTGTTTCTGCTACAGGAGCAACAATGAGGACGTGAACTTTTTGGTATTTTTAGTTTTCCTGATGGACGTGTTGATGTTGGTGATACCTGAGTCCACAATGTGAATCCTCTGAAACAGCGAGGACATGCAGATCCGATACAGAAGGGGCCGCTGTCCACCCCTCTGGACATATAATATAGAAAAAATAATATTACATATAAAATAAAATAATTTTAATATTAATATACTGATCTTTTAAAAAAACAGATCCATTATTTAAATATGTCGAGGAACCAATCTCTCGGCTGCATTCGCTAAAACTTTTTTAATTGATAAAGCGATGCTTACATAAAAACATCAATCAGTTGAACGGGATCGAACCCGGATCAGTTTGTTACAGAAGTTAAAATGTTTTATTTTATTAAATACAAATTTATTTTGATGTAAAATGCAACTTGTTTTCTTTTTCAATTTATGACTTACATTTAGGTTTTGTAGTTCAGCAAGTACAGTTTCATTCTGTAGTCCATCTATTCCTCTACTAACTACTCTGTTAGTCCCCTTTGGTATGTTCTCTGATGATCAGGACCATGGACAGAGCAGGTGTTATTAGGGTGGAGGATGATTCTCAGTTCTGCAGTCACACTGACATGGTGGATGAAAAAAACTACAAAGTCCATCTATATAGTAAGTGGAACTGATAAAGTGAGGATGAAAGTGAACGCTGATTAAATATTTGGTAATTTTATTACTAAGAGGAAGCGAGCTGTGTCGCCCTCTGGTGGAACCAAACGAAAACTCGTACTGATATGAATCAGATTAAAGAGTGAAAGTCTGAGAGTCGGTTTTGATTCCACTTTGCGTTCATTGGTTTGTGCACACGTTCTCATTGGCTGCACTCTTCCAGACCATAATAATCCTGGAACTATTGCACTATTTTTGAACGTTTTGATAATGTTTAAACTTTGATTCTGCCGTATAGTGTTTTACCCTTTAGCACTTTCACATACTTAAGGTACGGCTTTGGGGCTTTTTAAAAATAATTTTACAGCGTTCAACATTTTTGTAACCGTTTTCTGCAAATAAAATGTTGGTACCACGTTTCCATGGTGTGCTGTTACTTCCTGCGGTGAGTTACAGATGTTTAAACCACTTTCAAACGTCTCAATAACTCACCATGCTTGAGTCTCTCACGTTTGCTTGCTTCCTCTTCTTCGCTTGTACTGAACTAGAATTTATTCCTGATTGTAAAACGGGATTGGCTGAGCCGTATGGCGTCAGAAAGGGTCCACAAGTTTTGAGAACTGAAAAACAGAATCCGTAAGCAAAAAAATGCCTATTTTCATCGCTGCACATTTTTTCATTGGCGCTTTTCATTTTTTGCCTGCGCTTCTCTCTATCGCCCCCTTGCGTCTAAAAATTGTTCCCGTTCGAATTTTGGATTTAGGGCCAGTTTTAACGGGTGGGCAGGATCTAAACAGTAATTGGCTGCTCGAAAAAAAAAATCCAGCCGTGCTTACACTATGACACATTGTGGATTAACACATTTTAAAAAGTGTGACTGGAAAAATAATGAAAATTAAAATAGCTGATAGAAGTAAACAAACTCTCAACTCATTTTTCAAAAACTAAACACGTTTGGCGCATATTCGCTGACTTCGCCAGATGTGTATCATGGCTGGGTGGGCTGGATTTATCTCGACGGGCGAAAAGACGCGAGAGGGCGATAGAGAAAAGCGCAGGCGAAAAATGAGAAGCGCAAAAGAAAAAATGTGCAACGAAGAAAATGGACATTTTTTGCTTACGGATTTACTTACTTTATATTCTCAAAACTTTTAAACCCCTCCTGTCGCCATAGAGCCGTTCATCCAGTCGTGACATTATGACAATAACACACACTAAGTGCTTTACAATGCGTATGGATGCGTGATAGACAGTATTTTCCAGTTTTTTATAAACTGATTTCTGTAATTTGGCCACTAGATGGCAGTAAATTCAAATTCAAAAGAAGCTTTATTGGCATGACAACAAATTATTTTCGTATTGCCAAAGCGGTGTTAGAAAATATAAAACACACACACACACACATATATATATAAGCATACATCTGTCTATTTACACTAAATACACTATAAAATATATTATATTATAATAATAATAACTAGGATTAGTTCTAAATTTTTCAAATTAATTATATCATATTTAAATTAATTAAATGTTATATTTAAATGAAGGTGTTATAATAGAGTGAGGTTTGGGGCGATTAAAAAAGTGCTTTTAAAGCAGTTTAACAAGGTCTATAATGTAGATATAAATATGAAGAATTCCATTTTCTATCTTGGGTCTCTTTGGGTACAGATGCTTACTGAGTTTGGACCCAAAAATCTCTCATCATCAATGTCCAAGTTAACAGCTGCTTTTATGTCACTGGCACGTTCACAAAGTCAATATAAAATAATAATATCATTAAACAGATTCTTTTTAGATACAGAGCTGTATGCCAAGAACCATCCCTCCATCGGTAATCAACTTGTACGGTCTGACAGACCTGCTGCATCTCAGAAACTAAAGAACGGTGAGACAGAAACGGTAAGGAATCAGATTTCTACTCATTATTTTTAGTGTCCTATCCAATGTCTCTCCTACTGTCATTTAAAAAATGTGCAGGGCTAGGCTAGAACCAGATGAATAGATTCGGGTCAACGCATGTAATTTCTTCAGGCATTTTATTAAAGGATTATTTTCACAGTGATGTAATCAGTTCTCAGCCAATGAGACTCAATCATGGACAATCATGTGAGGAGGATTAGCTGATTGTAACACAGCCTTGTAGCTGTTAGTTTCTCTAAAGGGGTGTTAGCATGTCGTCATCATGTGATTAGAAATGGAACCAACCCATAACAGGCAGGAGAGCTGCGGCGGAATGTCACTGCGTTTGATTGGTCAGCAGGAACCTGATCATTATGGTTTGAATTCAGACGTCGTCCGTGTATTTAATGTGAGTGTATTCGGCGCCAATGAGCGGCTCGAACTCCCGCCGCCGCTTCTGTCGGTTGTACAGAGCAATGAGGAGAACAATGACCAGAAATGAGATGAAGACTCCGCCCACCATGTACACCCATGAGTGGTCGTCCAATCCTGAAACAGACATTTAATCGTTTAATTAACTCATCTCTAACTTTATGTATACATTTAAAGTTTGCGTAGTTCATGCAGTTTTGTTTAAAAATTTGAACTGCGAATCAGCTCATGGGTTCATTTCTGGCTCATGCCTAAATTCTTTAAAGAACGTTTCTTACGTTGTTTATTGGTGTTAGACATCAGATTCGTATAAACTGGGTTCTGGTCCTAACTGTTCATCAAAACCCAAACCTTCTTAACAGTTTTTTTTTCTGCCAAATATGAAGACTGGTCTTCAAAACATTGCTGAGACACAAGAAAGAGTTCACAAAAAACAGGAGACCTGAAGAAGCAATGACCTTAACTCATATTCGCCAACATGTGGAGCTCCAGTGACCTCCCATGAGCACTGATCTCACTGCACAAGCCAGGGTGAATCCGAACTCTATGGCAGTGGGTTCTCCATCCAGGGGAGAACATTTTAGGCACTGGGTGGATACCCTCAGGACCAGGGGGAAATACTGGGAACACACTCTCACACAGACCATATGGGGGCAATTTAGAGCAGTTATTTTGAACTTAAATCTATTTTGTTGGTCTGCGGGCGGGGGCGGGTGGGGTGGTGGTCAAAGAAAATTTACATGGACACGGGAAGAGCATGAAACCTCCACCCAAATTGGTATTCAAACCTGTATCCCCAGCCCTAAAAGGCCATCTATCTATATATATAAAAAGGTAGAGAATTGCACGTGCTGCACCCTGGTGGAGAACCTGCTAACAGTGTGAAAGTTAAACTGCAGTTGTGTTTGAATGAGTGATGGCGTTTAGAGGTTATATATTTAAATGAAATAAAATAAATATGTGGAATGTATATAGTGTGAGTTGGGACTACGGTGTTCACGAGTAGGTACTCGCCAAAAGTATCTATCTGAGGTGTTGCGTTTGATGACTATACTGAATGAACAATGGAACGTAGAAACACAAGAACCTGTTCAGAAGACCCTGATGTGACCCTGCAGGGGTGCGTTGGATGGTGATCTCGAACAAACCATCAAACGTTGGAAGGTGAGAAGTGCCTTCAGGTCACCAAATATATGAGGCATGTAGTGGCTCAAATGGCAGGGATGAGGATGGGACCTTACTCACCTGTTAGGTCGATGTCATAGGCGTATCCGAGCGCCGCTGAGGGAACATAGATCTCCTCGTTGGTGACAGGAGGGAAGAAGGGAACCATGTTAAAATGGAGGTTGTGTCCGATCGGCGCCATCTCTTCAGGAAAGCTGTCGTTTTTCGGGAAGCGCTGCAGCCAGGCCTCGAATACGGCGTCAGTGAAGGCATGCAGAACCTTAAAGAACATTAGAAATGAAGAAGTCTGTACTTGACATACTGCTGAGGTCTGTTTTTGGGTCTTCCATAAGGTGCAGCGAGCGTTTGAGGTTCTATTACCACAAAGATGGGGTCGTTGGCGGCAGAGTGTGGCATTGCGCTGGTTCCGTTGAGGAAATCATGAACGAGGTTGTGTAGCCCCGTCACAGCAGCGTCCAGTTCCAGTTCTCCATCTGGTTTCTCGAAACCCTCCAGCGCATTTCTGTGGGAAACAAAGCACATGATTCAGGGAACAGAACATGTGTTTGTGTGTGTGTGTTTGTTAATGACCTGTCCAGGGGCGTTTGTCTGAAGTGAAGTACCAGGCTACGTGTTTTAAAAAATGAATAAAATATAGTCACGAGTGGCGATCCTGGGATTCAAGCTGCCTGCAGACGGTCTGGACAACAAGACGGAAGATGGGAAGTAAAGTGTGTGACTTTTTAAGTAAAGTGTTTTCAACTAGATTTTTCAATCAATTATGAATTAAATAGAATTAGGAGGTATGCATTGATTTGATTTGCATATAGCAGCCTGGCTGAGTGAACAAAATCCAACTTGTTTTGATAATTATTGACTGGAAAACCTAGTACTTTGCGAATGTATGTTTTTAAAATGATGTTAATATTCAAATTTGCACTGGCCATAACTCTTCTTCTTCTTCTTCTTCTTCTTTGTCTTTCGGCTTGCTCCCTTTTCGGGGTCGCCACAGCGGATCTTCTGCCTCTTCGC
>JAOUQT010310106.1:0-15097 GCA_025769995.1 Xyliphius kryptos | reverse complement strand
TGTGTGTGTGTGTGTGTGTGTGTGTGTGTGTGGACGCATCAAGCCGTAATCGGCACAGGTTTACTGCCTGAGTGGAGAGGATGTGGTCCCTGTTAAACACAGAAACAGGAAACAGAGGCTTGAACAGCTACATGAGCAAACTTTCGCAAGCAGGATTTAACATTTTCAACCATTGAAAACCATGCAAAACTATGTTTGGCTAGACTACCAAATTTAGAGAACGATCGATGAACAAGATTATAAAAGGTGCAAGAACGCATTAGAACTTTTACAGTGTCGGCAACTGCCCCTGTGCACATACCCTTTTTTTTTATAGCTATACAGCATCACAGCTTGCAAAAAGTTTGTGGCATTACTTTGAGGAATTCACTTTTAGTTTTTGTTTGTCTTTGTACGTGAAGCCTATTCTTTCTCTTAAACCTGATCCAAGGTTAATTGGATTTTTTTTGTTGAAGGTCTTAATATTAATAAAGTCCCATAAATACAATTAAATATCTATTTAAGATTTTCCAGTTTAGTTAAATTTAATTAAACAGACAACTTTGGATAGTCATATTCACAAACATTTTTAAGTTAGTTTAATTTACTCATTTGTGGGCAGTAATTGAGGCTTTATTTTTTAAACTCTTGGTTTCTTAGCATCTGTAATAACCTTTTTTGTTTTATAATGGCAGCAGACTGATGTTTTTATTAGAGGATTTCGAGTTTTTTTTTAAATCCAAATAAAAATCATTTAAGATATAATTGTTGTGCTGTTGTTGAACACTTCGTAAGTACACTACTAAGAAAAGCTTGGCTTAAAACAAGTTTACAGTTTATAAATAATCAGTTTGCTAAATTAAAAATACCATTTATTGCTCTAATGTCAGAACACTTGATGGACAATGTTGATATCACTGGCTGTCATCAGGCAATGTCTGTTCACATAGAACAAGACACAAAAGAATAAGACAAGACCAATAGCAGGTTTTCTTTCCTTCCATTTAATGATTAATTATTTCACCAGTAAGGTTATTTTTGAGAAATGTACCTGTGTCTGGTGACTAATGTTTCTTAAAGCTCAAATCAGTATATTTAGAATAGTTTGTCTCAGAGGATCTATGAATAATGTTTTTGATTTATGATTAACACATTTTCAACATTTAGGATAACTATACTGGGTCTTAATATAGACAGGAGTAAATGTGTAAAAATGAAACTTGGATTACTCAGAACTGCTAGTCACATGTATAGAGAAGGGTCTAGATATTTTTTATTTAAAGGGGAACTGCGTAATTTAAACCCAAGTGCTCTTTGTTTACCAGAGAGCTAAGTAATTGACAGCTGTGTGGTTTTGAACCATTTGGTTTTGTAGACATTTGTGGTGATGTCAATGTCACTGCCAGAATGACCATGTATTGTGCGACCAATCATTTTGGGTATAAAAGATAAAGGTGCACATCTCAATTTTCGTTATGTAGTTTAGGACAAAACCTTAAGATATAAAAAATCTTTTGCATGTTTACTTTGAAATTGAAACCATCTTCAAACCTGTTTTATTCTCTATACATCTGTCAAAATGACAGGCTCTTAAGATGCATGCATGACCTGATACATGAACAGACATGCTGAATTCCACTGTAAATGAAGTCTTATTTCTCTTTGTTGGTGTAAAAGCTTTGTTTTATTTGTCGTCATGTTAAACCACTTAAAGACATGTGTAATGAGCTAGGAGTTATACAAGGATTTTGAACTAAAGAAAAGCAAAAAACTGTAATAAGAGGTACACAAATGAGGATATTATTAGCTATTAATCCACTTAAGAAAAACAAAACACTATTCTTCTGATGATTTGTATGTAATAGTCTCAGCCAGGTGTAAGTAGTCTGAAAAGCAGCTGCTTAAGCCAATTCCCAAACAGCTTTCCAAATGATAATCAGTTACCTTATCTAGATTCAATTATTTTCATGTGGGAAAAGATTAATTCGCTGATGTAAAAGTAGGCTGATGTAAAAAAAAAAAAAAAAATGCTGTGAAATGAGTCACATTTTCTTGTTTGGATATTTTTCTATTTATATATTAGCCAGCAATTTCCAAAACTGCTACAATGAAAATGGAAAATGATAGACGCTCTTAAAATGACAAAGCAGACACACAGGGCACAAGACATTCAAGAGGGCTGAAGTGGGTGAAATTCGTGGACCATTGTGGGGCACTATTAATGAATAAAACCAATGAAAAAAACGCAGCAACCACATTTCCACTTGTTACTGTCAAGAAACGGCTTAGTCAAAAAAATCTCAAGAGAAAAGTTGAGAACGAAAACAGAATCTTTCTTAAAGAATGGCAAGAGAAACACGTCTTCATCCTCCACAGGTTTATTAATGTAATGCCGACATGCCTGGTCTGTAACAAGTATCTGTATCAGACGGTGGCATGAAACAAAGCATGCTAATTTGGATGTAAGGATGTGGCCTGTTTGAAAGAAGTCGTGTTTTAATTTTCATAACAATATTCTGCTGTGTCCTTCGTTTAAATGACATGCATTTTAAGGACTAGTTTGGATTTCAGCACCAGAGGTATCCACTTACTTACTTAGTTTTTGCATGTTGAGCATGAATGCTACCATCGCTAATGTGCCGATTTACCCTCGTATCCAGATGAAACAAATAAGCATTTTTAGACTGAATAAATGTTTCTGTTTTGAAATAGGAAGTTTCTTAATAAAGAGCATTTTTGAGAGCGAGGCCTAGTCCACACATAGCTAGGTACTTATAAAAAGATATCTCCCCCACATCCTTTTCAAAAATAGTATCATACACATGGGATCGTTTTATAAATGTTTTTCGTTTATGCACATGGACCCGCACGAACACACCAAAGCGCATAGATGTCAGTGTAACATAAAGCTAAAGTCTGTCAGCCAATCAGAATCCCTCAAAACAAACGCCCAAACTCCAAGTTCTTGTTTTCCTGTGCCCCTCAATTCATTGTAACAATTTGGTTTGTAAAAAGAAACGAGCAAAAATCATCTGAATTAACATAATCTGCACGTCTCCAGTAGCTCCATTTTCTTCACACGCTAAATCAACAGTTGCGTGTGTGACCTCATCGTCGTATTATTGACTATCAATGTTCACAAGTTCAGAAACAGAGTTTGTCAAAATCTCCACTTTGCCCGGAGTTTTTATAAATAATCGTTTTATATAAAACGTTCATGTAAAACGTTTTCATGTGGCTATTAGGCCCAAATGCATACACACATATTCGTTTTTCCAGATAACCGGCTATGTGTGGACTAGGTCTGACAATCTGATTTTATTTTTAGTTTAAATCAAGTTGCATATGTTACTTTATATGGGATGGATAGTTGCTCCAAGAAAGGAAAAATGGTAATGGTTAATGCCTTATATAAACACCACCGCAATTTTATTTCACGAAACTAAAGCAACTTTTTGCCTTTTTTTTTTTTTTTTTTAAAGTTCTTTTTGAATGATTAGTTATTGCATTTATAGAAGACATTTTTGAAGACATGTACCTTTTTTATTCCATTATATTAATGTTTTTTTATAATATTTTAGTTGTTAAAATAAATGAATGTACTAAAATGCTGTATATTTATGGTATAGATGGAATTCTGTGAATTTGTTATGGTAATGTCCCACTCCTCAATGAATTTTTGATTTGTGCTGTGTTCCAGTTCTTATTTTTGGCTTGTCTCTTAGCTTACAGTAGTTAACAACTTGAATAATAGGTAAAACGTTTTTAGTAAATGTATGCGTTGTGATTCATCTAGAATTATAATGTTTGATGCTTTACTACTGTTCTACATTTATTATTTTAGTCTACCTGTTTTTAACGTTCCATCAAAAGCCTCAAAACTCACAGTTCAAAATGCTTATTTGAGAATTTGATGAAAAAATGTTATCAGCTTGTAACAATTTAATGAACGTAACCTGACTGTGATTTTTTTATTTATTTTTTTTGTGTGTGTGTCTGTGCTTTTTCAGAAGGACCTTGTCTCAAAATTACAGAGCAACCTAAACAGGTAATTATCATTGCTTAGGTCTGCAAAGGTGTTCAGTTATTTCCTCTCTTTTTATTGCTTGGTGATAACTGCAGTGCCTTAAAATTTAATTTAAATATGGTCTTGTGTAGCGAGGCTTTAGGTTCCGTTATGGCTGTGAGGGCCCCTCCCATGGTGGGCTTCCAGGAGCCAATAGTGAGAAGAACAGAAAAACGTATCCTCAGGTACAGGTAAGTTGGACCACAATGATGAGTATATAATTTCATTACCTACCCACCATTCATTTCGGGTTTTCTTTCATTATCTATCCATTGTTTAAAAAGTTATGGAAAATTTTGCATATCTAAAGATCACTAGACTAAAGTCTTAAATAAAAGTATGGACACTTACTTAAAGCTTAACTGCACTACTCAAATAAAATTAAGGGGGCACTTAAACAACACAATGTAACTCCAAGTCAACCACACTTTTGTGAAATCAACCTGTCCAGTTAGTGTGCAACACTGATTGTAAATCAATTTCACTTGCTGTTGTGCAAATGGAACAGACAACAGGTCATACAGGCACGTGGAGGCCATACATACTACTGAGCCCCATATGAACTTGTCTTGAGGAATGTCCACTGAAGTTGGATCAGCGTGTCAATTGATTTTTTTTCACTTTGATTTTGAGTCTGATTCCAAATCCAGACCTCCATGGGATAATAATTTTTTATTTGTATTTTGATCATGCTTATGTCATTTTGTTCTCAATGTATTCAACTATATACCAAATAAGATGAAACTGAAATATTTTATTCATTGAGATCTAGGGTGTTTTATTTTAGTGTTTCCCTTAACTAATCGTTTTTGGGTTTTTTTGAGCAGTGTACTTAACTTTTTTGACCCATACTTGATTTAAGTGTATACATGGTGGTAAATGATAATAAAACAACAAACAAAAATATTTTTAGTTTCTCTAAAAAAAGGCTGTGGAATATTTTAAACTATGAGCGTATTCTATACCACTCATAACTCAACACCTGTTTATTCATAAATAGTTTTCATTTTTATAATGCAGTAATCTCTGTCTGGTGAGTAGAAGTACTAGTTAGCTTCTGAATCCAGTCAAAAGTACACATCATTTTGTTTCTTTTTGAAGTCTTTGTTATAGAATAATCTTGATGTGCTGAACAGGTAATCATGTGGTTAACTGGAATTTACCAAGAATTTACAGTATCTTATCATGCAGTATGAGCTCATCTTGATGGTCTGCTGAAATCAAACGGTTTAAGTGATCGTATGTGAAGTCGAACCAGGGGTTGATGTTTAGGTCAGTGGAAACCTCAGCATCAGAAATGAAACAAAAGCCAGAAAGAAAGAAGCGAGCTAACACTTCCTATATACGTGTTTGTGACGTTGTAGGTCTGGGAATTTCCTCGTCTCACTGTAATTGTTAAGAAGTGATGTTACACGCGTTTACTTGTATGATGTTCACATCACACAGGATAGGAGGTGGATAGAAACTCGCCCCCTCTGCTTCTTACAAACCACACACACACACACACACACACACACACACACACACACATCCTCTTGTTAACATTAACACTTCTCTTAACTGTAGCTTCAGTGATTTATACTGTGGGGTCCAGCCTTTGTATCTGAGAAAGGCCATGAGAAACCAAAACAAGTAATGCTTAAAACTTAATTGAAAGGAACTTCCCTTTGAACTATATACCTCTAGGGATTTTTTTTTTCAGTTTTCCTAAGTTTTGCTTGTTGTTTCTTACACTCGCTCTCTCTTTCTAATGCTTTTCTATGTGAAGGATGCTCACCATCACATTTGGTTCATCACATTTCTTTCATTACATAGTGACTCAATAAAAGAAAAACAAAAGTCACAGCAGCAATCTCATAAAATTCCCAACACAGCCCCCAAACTACAGCTCCATTTTCTAGGCAGAAGGATATGCTTTGATATTAGCCCTAGAACACATGAATTCCTTATATGTACGGTCTCAAAATCATGCCTCAAAACCCTGAAACATTTCAATACAGACAAACCCATCACATCAGAAATCCTGATTTAAAAAAAGAACTTCAGAGACAAAAAAAATTGTCTTTTGCTGGATCCCAAGTCACATGGGAATCCCAGGCAATGACAGAGTAGACTTGTATTGTTATCTCATCTGTTAGTCGCTTTGAATAAGTGTCTGCTAAATGAGTAAATTTCGATCGCTGGAAGAAACAATCACCACCTGACCCATTCCCCTCGCAGATACTCTACCAAAGATATTTACATACATCAAAAACAAATGGCAAAATGCATTGAAATCTAAGCAAATAAAGTATGAAAAATTGTATAGTTTCAAATAAAACTATACAATTATGGTATAAAAAAAGGTCATCACAAGATTTTGCCGAATTGCACATGCAGTACTAGACCTGCATACAAGCACCTCACAGGGGGGAAAAAGCAACAACCTGCCATGTTGAACCACACTATCAATTAAGCACATACTTATGAAATGCTCAGTATTAAGCAATGAAATATTTTTTTCTTGGAGGAAACATTCAAATAAAACCCTGAACTTTTTACATCACACAAACCTGAAACATTGCCTGAAACACACAACCTGAAACACACAACCTGAAACATTGCCTGAAACACACAACCTGAAACACACAACCTGAAACAACAACAACACAGCCCATGTACCGCTATTAAATAACCTAAATGTGCTGGAATGGCGTAAGCAAACCTCAATAAAAGAATAAAAAAAAAAAAGTTTAATGTCTCTACATATTTCCAAGTCAGTTTATCTACGTTATCGCTATACTTTCATTTACATGGATAAGACAATATACAGATATTTTATTCTATGGCCGATTCTGGACCAATCCCCTTGCCCTTGAATCATGCAAGCATTATTTTCTTTGGAGTAACCAAGGTCCCGTAAAATTAAATTGTAAAAACTTTATGCTTATAGTGGTGCAAACTTCCCAAAAAGTGGTTCTTTGTCAAATACACCTAAAACACTTCTGCATTGCAAACACCAAAAGGAGTAAATGTGTGTGCTCTTGGTTTTTTAATATAATAGTATGTATTATTTTACCATTCATGTGTTTTTGTTAACATTGTGAAATGCAATCAAACAAATGTTTAGGTGAACCTTATTATTTATACATTTGTATTTAAAGCTTGAAGTGGACACCCGACAGTTACGGTCCCATTTCTAGCAGACATGAACATGAATTCTTTATTGGGTCATTGAAAATGTGTGTCCATTTTGTTGTACAAGCTTTTGTAATGTTTAACTGAGAAGGTCGGGTCTGCAGAAAAAAAATTGCCATCTCATTCCAAAGGTGTGCAAGGTTTGGTTGAGGACAGGGCTGTGTACAGACCACTGAATTTCCAAACCTCTAAAATCAAAATAAAAATGCTTGCTGCATAAACTATTGACACAAAGCTGGAAACGGTTTGTAAACGCTCTTTGTAGTCTGAACTATACTAGTTCCAGTAAAAGATAATGTTGTTGCTATTTATGAAATGACCCCCATAATCACTGCTGAATGAGGAGTTCCTAATGTTATGAGTTGGTGTTAATACTAATGTGTATGTTTCATTCAGAGCATATGTTCTGAATTAGCATTTTTAGCTCCTCCCTTTTACTAGGTCAGCGTCATAACATGCTCTGATATTTTCTTTGGTATCTGTCTGGGGAATTTTTCTTGGGGGCTGATGTTTAAATCACATCTGACTCAAATTAGACCAGAGAAAGTGCATTCTAAACCACATGTGACAGCCCGAGCATCATTCAACCACACAGGAGGCTCAGTCAAAGGTGCTGTCAGTTTAGTAAACATCACTACTTCATTTATTTTGGTTTCCTTTAAAAGTCTGGGACAAACCAATGGTTAATGTCAGTGAAAGTTTAAAAAGTCCCTCTGACTGGGTGGTATTTTTGGCATCATTTAGAGCAGTGTTGTCATTCAGTATCTGTTTGAAAAATGAACTAATAACAAAGCGTAACATGTTCGTCAGCTGTCTTGTTCATCTCCTGCTGGGAAATTTACCTTCATGAAATTCCTCACACTTCACGTTCATAATTGTTTCAGAAAATCAGGGTTTTTTTGGGGGGGAGGAGTGGCTTATAGTTTTACTTTTTTTTGTATATTATTTATTGTATCAGTTACATTTACTGCCATGTAGGACTTTATCCATGATCATTGGTTTACAAAGATACAGAGTATGGTAGCTCAATGCTTAGGGTGTAGGGCTTGCAATCTAAGGGTTGTGGATTCAAATTCCAGGTCAACTGAAGTTACCAATGTGGTCCCTTGAGCAAAACTCTTAACCCTCATTGCTTCAGGGACTCTATTAGTAACCCTGTGTTCTGATCCCAACTATTAATTGGGATACTTGCAAGTCGCTTTGAATAAAAGCGTATGCTAAATGACCAAATGCAAATGTATTTCTGAAGTTACAGATTGTAGTCCTGTTTGTGGACTACACTGTTAGTCCCCTTTAATTTTTTCTCTAATGGTCTGGACCCCAAAAGTAGCACCAGAGTGCAGGTGTTAGTTGGTTGATGCATTATTCTTAATTCAGCAGTGTTTAAATTAATCCAATAAACCTCCTCCAATCAATCAGTGTCACTGGGAACTGACTATAAACAATATACCACCCAAATCATGCCTGGTCTGTGATGGTCCTGACCAACAGAGGACTAACAAAAAATGACTAACAAAAATTACTAGTGTGTAATTGTACAACTACAAAGTTTAGTAGAAAAACAAGAAGGCGATATGTCCAAACCTTTTCTTCCACAGACACAAAAAAATAAATAAAAATAGCCAGATTGAGTAATGCGGTTTGATGGTACTGCATTTTAGCTGTTTTTTCCTAAAAATACTGACTTGTGTAGTTCTCTCGTTTGTGCGTTGCTTTGGTAAAAGCGTCTGCTAAATGACTAAATGTAAATCTAACTTTTGACTGGTACTGCATCCTCATATCCAGTTTGTCTTTAACATAGCTGTGTTTTGTTTATCTATAGATCAAATCGCTCATGGGAGCATGAACCTTTTTTGTAATCAAAGATTTTAAGGAGGAAGTCATGACCTTTCAGTCATGATCCGTCATGTCAGCCACTGACACACTGTTTTTTCGTTTTTATTTTTACAGATCTGTCATTATCAAGGTCCAGCACGTGTTGTGGTACAGTTAGTGACCAACACCAAAGATCCTCATCTTCATGCACACAGCCTTGTGGGAAAGCAGTGCGATAAGGGTATATGTGTTGCTGACCTTTCATCTAAAGACTCCTGCATCAGGTTCGTAGAGTGTCTTTTTGAGTGCCAAAGCTACTTCTGCGCAATATTACAAAAATGTAATAGTTGTAACTTAATGTGAGATTTTTTAGTAAAAAAATTAACAAGGATCACATACAGTTTTTTTCATTTACTTCAGACCTTTACTCATTATTTGCTTGTGTTTTATTATTTTCAGTTTTCCCAACTTGGGTATCCTTCATGTAACAAAGAAGAATGTGGTTAAGACTCTGGAGGAGAGGATGAGCGAAGCATACAGACAGGGTTATAACTATGGAGTAGCAATCCATCCAGAAATAGATTGTTTCCCTGGGGAGTCTCTCCCTAGAGAGCTTACAGGTAACAGAGAACCAATAATACATTAAGGAATATACACACACACACACACACACACACACACACACACACACACAGATATGGATATACTGTATGTTATAAGGGAAGTATAACAAATTTGATATTTAAATATAATGTGTATATGTACATCATTCACATTGAATTCTGTTTATGTAGATTTAGGGTTTTAGGTTTTACATTTAGGAAAAGTATGAAAGTTTCTTGAGTATTCAGCCCATTGCACCGACATCCCTTATTTACCAAACTGTATTTATTATCTTAATTACAATTAAAACTCACTGTATGGTTGAGCTCCTAAGTTTATAAAACTATACTTTATCGCAATAGCTTTAGAGTTATTGACCAATTTAAATGGGTATGTGTTTGTGTCCGTATGCATGTACACTATTTGGACAGAAGTCTTGGACAGAGTCACATCTCTTGATCCTTGACTTCAAAGTTAATTTAGTGCCACAAGTGTATAAAATCAACACTAAGCCAAGCATTTCAGAAAACTGTAGTTATGGACAATATCTATAGACACACTCCAAAATTTTGTAAAGAAAAGTAAACTTAGAACCTGATGTCATAAAAGCTTCTACATGTCTTGCAATACTATATATTGTGTATGATTGTAAAAATCAAAGGTAATATAGCACCTTCAAACTAAATCGTCAGCTCACTAAAGTGCCTAATTTTAATTATACACTCTGCAGCGTTGTACTTTGTCTTTCATTCATCTGATAAGAGTGTTACTACTGGACATGTTGGAATGAAGTTTTTTGGATAGCTTTATATTTGCATGTTTGGACACAATAATGATCATGTGCAAACATTTCAGGTTTAAGGTCTGGACCTGGGCCAAACGGAAACATTCTTATTTTTATAAATCACCTCAAGATCATGATGTAAATTAATATTTTTAAAAATGTTTATTAAGGAAAGCTTTAAACAATCTGAGTTAATTCTAAGATGTTGTTCATGTTTTTCCTAAGCAAATTTTACTCTTTCCTAAGAATGTATTGTATGTAGGATCAACCAGTCAAAGCGAACTCATGTCACTCCATGGGCTTCCTGTAGCTGTTCGCATTCAGTACAAGGTACTGACTCTGGCCTACAGGACAGTCACTGGTTCTGCTCCTACTTACCTTCAGTCCATCTTTACTAAATACACTCCAACTCGTTCACTTTGCTCTCGTGACGAATGTCACCTGGTGACTCCAACACACCGAGGTGCCAATTCTCACTCCACTTCATTAACCACCGGTGAAACGACCTTCCCAACAATATCCGTAATGCTGACTCACACAACATTTTCAAGAAACTTCTCAAAACCCATCTCGTCCACAGACACTTGCTATAAAAAAAAACAACAAAAAACACGCCAGATCGAGTTATGCGCAGGGTTTATTAGGTGCTACAGTGTAATTATACTGACTTGTGGTGTTCTCTCATTTGTAAGTAGCTTTGAATAAAAGCGTCTGCTAAATGACTAAATGTAAATGACTAAATGTAGGATCTTTGTGTTTACAGAGCAACATCGGAATTTAATTGGAATCACAGCGAATCAGCAGGCCAAAGAAATGGACCTGAGTGTAGTGAGGCTTATGTTCACTGCCTTCCTTCCTGACAGCGAAGGTGGCTACTCTCGCCGAATTGAACCAGTCATATCCGATCCTATCTATGATAGCAGTGAGTACACACACACACACACACACACACACACACACACATAGACAGAGAGTAAGTTGTGTATTCTAACTTTATACTAAACCTTACCACAACCTGAAAACAAAATTAACCTTAAATATATGATTTTTATTATAAGAAACATTACTTCTGTTTGAGTGTGTGAGAAGATTTCAGATCAAACACACACTTTACAGCAGTAATTCAGTCGATTATTAAATGGATTAAAAATACAACAGGAAAGCTCACAATTAGTAAAGTGGTTTAGTTTTTTTCCATTATTACTCTCGGTCTTTCTTCAGAATCCAGTTTCATTACATTTTTGTGAAACTAGCAAAGTGTCACCTTTCTTTCCTCTTTTACTTTTCTTCCTGTTTCGTTTAGCCATATTTCATATTAGTTATTAGTCAAAACATCATAACAATTATTTCATGATTAAGGCAATTGTCTTGATATAAACCGGAATACAGAAGAAATAATAACGTGTGTACATTTTACAGATTACAATTTTACATAAAATATGTTTTAAATAAAAAAAATTGTGAAAAGCATGAGTTGCAAGGAACCTGCTTTTAAGTTTTAAGGTCATGACTTTTTCATTGACCTTATTCATCATCAATTTTTAGTAGAACAATCTTTTTAGGGTTGTTGGGTTGCTTTCAAATGTGCTACTATGTTTCAAAAGGTTTTTTATTTTTTTTAATCAATAAAGGCAAAAATGTCCTAAACTAAATGTGGTTTACTCATGAGGTAAGGTTTGTTGGTGACAAACCTTAAAATTCTAGTTTAGGAAAGCTCTTGTGGTTTGTACACCACAGTTGTGACTAAATTAGTGGACTATTTTTATGTAGAAATATTTTGAAGACTAAACCATAATCATTATTGATATTCAACAAGTAATCCTGGTCCTAATTGGCTGAGCCATTTGTCCAGCGGTGGCATTATTGACCAAAATGCATATCTTTGACTGTGTCCAATTCCTATCAGTGAAGCAGGCTAGGTTATATAAAAGCAGACAACTGATGTCTGTAACTGGCCACCAAAGTGAATCATCTTTGCAGTTACACTGCATCCTGTCCCGCCTAAACAAAGATGCTGGAGCAACATTCTTGCACAGGCCGAAATGCAACAAAAATGCTTCCAGCTTACCAGCAAAGAAACCAGCGAATGTGGTAGAACATTATTTGAAATCATATACTTTTATTAGAAATATACAGAATAATATCAACAGGTAGACAATTAATGATGAGCACTAAGCCTGTATTCTGTTGCTTAGTAGTCAATGCTCACCAGACTGGATTGCATTGTGGAAGACAAGTTAATTATAGTCTTCACACCTCCCAAAATCTGGCTTGTGATTTGCCCATAATAATGCATACCCTCTTATTTATTATTGCTTTATTATAAACAACTGACTAAAAGTTCACCGTCAAATAAACTGCTAATCCTAGAGGTGTGTGTATATATATGGTGTGTGTGTGTATATAACACATACACATCCTAGAGGTGTGTGTGTGTATATATATGTATATATATATATATACACACACACACACACACACACGCATATCGTAATTTTACGATTACAGACCATTGTCCAACTATGGTTTCATACTCTTTTTGGTCGTTTTGACTGTATTTCAGTGATCAGAGCAGTATTATTTGAGCGATGAATGATTCTTAGCTCTCAACATTGAAGAGGTGACAGTGTGTTAGTCTGTTGCACTGATCTAAGTGAATCAAGAGACAGCAGTGTTGCTGGAATTTTTGCACATCTTAGTAACACAACTACACTAAAATAAAACCTAGCAGGAGCATCCTGTGAGCACTGATTAAGGATTAGAGGATGACTGACACAAATAATAATAATAATAGACTACATGGTGAGATAACAGTATTTAAAAACCCTTGCAGTTTTGTTTTGTTTCCGAACACTCAATAACAAACCACCACCATGTAAGCATCACTGTGGTGTTATGAATCACCTACCCCCCATATTACACCTGCACCGTGGGTGGTACTGATCATAAAAAAGAAGTGTAAACATGACTAGCAAGTAGAGAAAAGGGTGAACCAATATGATTAATGATCAAAATGGACAATAAGGATAGAAACAAGGTGGAGCTAGTTCAACGGACAGTGAGTGTATATCTTCCACTTGTTTCCTTGGCATATTATTGTTTTTTTAAGGTAAGAATGACAATTAGTAGTTTATATGTTAAAAGTTTAGAATACTGTCTTTTCTGTAACTTTGTTGCTGTTCGCTGGTTCCCAGAGGCCCCAAATGCATCGAACCTGAAGATTGTAAGGATGGACCGTACAGCGGGGTGTGTGACTGGAGGGGAGGAAGTTTACCTGCTGTGTGATAAAGTGCAGAAAGGTAACATTACCATGGCACTTCATTGTACACGTTCAAACAACATGAGAAATCAGCCCAAAACACTGTTCTGACATCAAGTCTGATCACATTTCTGGAGGAAGGCCATTAGATTTCCAGTAGGTGGGAATTTCCCCATCATGCAAATAAGCCAAAGAGGAAACTCACAACACACTCTCTCTTTTTGCAGCTTTCTTCCCTTTTTTCACCCCTTTGCCTTGCTCTTTCATTTTCTTTTCTTACTGGCTACAGTTTCTGAACATCACACTACATTACTTTTTTGTCTTTCTTTCACACTTTCATCACTCTGTTTTTCACACCTATGATTTAACAGTCTCACTTCTGGTGGTTTTCTGAAATTTACTTTCTTTTTTAATTCTTTTGTTCTATAATGTCCTTTTCTTGTTCGGACTTATTTTATTTCTACTTAAAATATTTTGGTTCCTAAATGTATGTAAATCACATCCATGTAAACGTTTTAACATTTTATCATTTGTATAATTACATTTGTGTAACGTGTTCCGACCCTAAAAAAAAAGTTGATATATTTGGAAGTCGCTTTGGATAAAAGCATCAGCTAAATGACCAAATGTAATTGTTCAGTCATAATATGATGTCATATCCCAAAAAAACCCAGGTACGGGTAGTTGACGTTAGGCCTCTATTCAGGCCAGTGGGGTTTTTCCCCAAACTAAACTCATTTACTATGTGTGTCGACCACCAAAGGCATATGTATTTCTGTAGTCCTATTTAGGTTTATATTTAAAACCTGGGGTCCAAACACGATTTCTTTTTAATGGCAGAGATGTAGATTTGCCAAAGTATTGAGTATTTTATTCTTATTCGGCATAGAGGTACTTAATGATGGACTGAACTCATTCAGAATAACACAATCACACATTTCAGTACACTGCACACTTCCCTCTTTATACAAAGCATACTTTATACCTTTTTATTACATTGCTTCCGTATATTCTTTAGCTGTATTTCATAATTGTGTACAAGCATGAACCTGCATTTCCTTGTATGGACAGCATACTAACGTGCACCTGTACGTCAAGTATTTTAACATGTGTACAGAATACAACAGAGATATCGAATACAAGTTATGCACCCAGATATTTTAGGTTAATTTGGAGCTGTGGCTTTGTGAGTGTATATAAGTACATACATACACATTATATATGTATGTACTGCTCAAGAAAATAAAGGGAACACTAACATAACACATCCTAGATCTCAATGAGTAAAATATTTCAGTTGAAAGTCTTTAATTAGTAATTAATGGAATGCATTGAGAATAAAAATGATCAAAATGTAAATCAAAATTATTATCCCATGGAGGTCTGGATTTGGAATCATACTCAAAATCAAATG
>JAOUQT010310082.1:0-15101 GCA_025769995.1 Xyliphius kryptos | reverse complement strand
GTGTGTGTGTGTGTGTGTGTGTGTGTGTGTGTGTGTGTGTGTGTGTGTGTGTGTGTGTGTGTGTGCGTGCGCGCGCGTGCGTGCGTGCGTGCGTGCGTGCGTGTGTCCTGGGTGTATTTGCCCAACGCACGAGATGTTCTCCCCTAAATGGGCATGTGGAACCCCCTCCGCGACCCCCGTAGAGGATTAAGTGGAAGATAATGAATGAATGAATAAACCACTGTTTATCGTATATATCATATGTACAGTATATGTATACATATTACATGATTAGCTCACGTTTTAACTACAAATAATTGTAATACATAAATATTAAAATAATATTTAGGTCAAGGGTGTAGTAGTAAACATGTGTGCTTCTCAGTGCCAGGTTTGAATCCTGAGTTTCCATGTTCTTCCTGTGTCCATGTGGATATTCTCTGGGTTTTCCGGTTTTCTCCCACAGTCCAAAAACATGGATTCAAGTTGACTGCTTTAAATTGTTCCAACATAGTATGTATGAGTGTCTACCCAGCTATGGCTTGGGCAGCAAAACATTCTTTACTGGATGGGCACGTGACCCTAGTATATGATAAAATGGAACATGAGATGTTAGTCGAAAGTTGTTTTTTTTTTTTGTTTTGTTTTTTTAAGTGTAACAATTGGTAGAATGTTAACCTTTTGTCTCTCTCCCTCTCTTTCTCTCGGTCTTTCTCTCATAGCGGTGGTAAGTGCCATCCCTGTACCCACGCTGGAGAGCAGTCAGTACCCTGGCATCCTTCCTTCTCCCACTTGTAGCTACACACCTCACTCGAAGTTCACAATGAGGCCGATGCCCTTTTCGACACTCACTGTTGATCGTGGCTATGCTGCAGGTACTACAAAACTGCTTGCCTTCCTTTTATTGTTCTCTCATTAAAATTATGCTTATTATTTTAGAATTTCAGTCATGTGCACTGTATATCCTAACTGGACTCAGAACTGCAAGAGACAAATTATATTTAAAATTTCTTAAAAGATACATAACAAAACCGAGCCAGGGCCATGCACTGCAAAGTGTGAGAGAAGGACTGAACACCTTGCCCACAGCCCTGAAGAGATCACAATGACAATGTCCCAGTGCTGTCGCTCAGATGAGTTTTTATGCGCTCCGTGCTGAGAGCGATAATCAGATTTGGGAGCATCTACAGAGTCCAGAGGGACAGATTACCTTGCACTTGTATTTTTCAATTCTTGCCCATTTTAAATCTTTTTAAAGTATGCCATTTAATCACGTCATGTTTTAAATAATCTTCCTTTCCTCCTGTCATTTTTTCCTCTTGTCTCCATGACTCATCTGACAGCTTTGGATTTAACACTTTTTGACACATTTAGTTAGTGCGCAGGTTTGCTGAGAGGCTTCACTAGTTCTCTTAAAACTCAAATATGTTGTACAAAATGAGTCGCAATTCATTTGTAGGTCAGGGTTACTGGTTTGCACAAATGTTTATCATGAAATTATGATACAAACATGAAACAACTGTTTCTGATTACACTGGTTATTATTGTTTCAGATGGAATCAGATAAAGTCATTTTATGGTGGACATACTCCACACTTCTGACACATTTAATTATGTAACAGAAAAATATTGTAGCAAACATCATCATATTACCTGTTAAAAATAGTGTATGATGTATTAAAATGTTAACAAAAATGTGCGTGTGTAATTTTAGCCATAACTACAGAAGCCCCCCAGCCGCAGGCCTCTATGATCCCTTCTGTGCAGACAGAGTCATCAGGGTCAGAGGAAATTCAAAGTCGCCCTATTCCCACAGCATGTGTGAGACCCACACATCCCATGCGCAGCTTTACCAACACCCTTTTGCCTCCACCTATGGGCACCATCGAGCCCAAAGTCTATACTCCTATGATGCCCCAGCCAGGTGAGTGCACAGAATTACATTATTTTAAAAGAATTCAAAAATATCCCTGATTAAAAATGTTCATGCATGTAACAATATGATGTAAATCATATTTAGGGCATAAAATTATCCCAGCCACCAATAGATTGTTTTGGGTGTACTTGCCCGAGATGAGGCTAGATGGGGACCCTTGTAGAGGAATAATTTAAAGAGAATGAATTAATTATCCCTAAAAGAGACTTTTTAATAGTAATTTGCTGTAATTATCTTGCTTTTTTATGTTCACAATATAGCCTTAAATATGTGGACAACTTGCATTACATTACATGAGGTTATTTATCAAAAAAAAAAAACTTACCGGTATCCCATCTCGAAGGTTCTGATGCAGTCCGAACTCAGGTTTTACCGTACAGCACCCCGAAACAATAAAGTAACAAGTTATGAAAGGGTGTGCATTCTTGTGAATTAATCATGTTAAAGAGTTCTTATTAAACATGTCGGGAAACGGAGTATAGTTACAACTATTTTCGTGATTTATTCATAATAATTCAGAACCTCAAGTGCTTTATAGCTTTTATGAAACAGTTACGAAAACTCTATAACAAAAAACAAGATTTGATTCGTAAATACTGATTCATTTACTGTTTGCAAAATCATTAATAAACTGGTCTAGTCCAGTTTTCAAAATGAACGCTGATCGCTGAGTAACAGGTTTCTTTAACAATCAAATGCTGCCATTTTCAGTGGCCAAATTAAAAAAAGGCAGTTTATAAAAAAACTGCAGGAAAAAAAATATTGTATGTTATGCATTGATACGAATGTAAAGAGGAAACTCATATTATTATACTGTATAATACATCATAAAATTTGTCAATTTTGCTTTTGAGCACTTTGCACACCAAGTGTTATCTAAGCCTTTTTTTCTGGTGTCTTTCTGATATGTGAGCAGTGGTCTGTGATTTCTTCTACGGCTTGTTCATGGGGTAGACTTTACTCCATTTATGACCCTTGGAAGGTAGTGCTTACTTAGGATAAAAGAAAACTGTGTACAAATAAAAAAAGCAAGAATTAAAAAGAGAAAAAATGTGGGGGAAGGGCAAAAGAGTGATGACTTGCACAGAAAGGTCAAAGCTGAGTTGGAGCTCTAGAAACTACACCCTCATTTTATTTTCGCCTTCCTTTTGGCGAACCCTGCAGTGTATCGAGTGATCCCTCTTGTGTGTGTGCGTGTGTGCAAACTCACTTTACTGTTTCTGTATTCCCCTTTGATTTTTATACACACTGCACATTACAAATGCTGTTACACACATGCTCTCGGCGCCTTACACCCCTGGGAGGTCTTTCCTCCCACGGCTGCCCTGTATGTTGAACTTAACGAAGATGTTTTCAGACTCTAGTCCATCGCCTCTAGTTGTGATTTAATAGGTTTTTCTCTAATAGTGACTTCTGAATAGCTTCCTTTACCTTTGAAAACACACTTCTATACAGTGAACACCGCTGCGTGGTTTATTTTCGATAATGTATAGAGATTGTTTATACTCCCTTTTTTGTTCTTGTGCTTGTTTTTGTTTCTGTACATTTTCTGTTTGTTTGTGCGTTTTTGGTTTTCTTTAGTGCATGCTGTTTGCAAATTAGTTTTTGTGATATTTCCCCAGTGTGTCTTTTTTGCCGGTTCCTGTTGGTTTGGTTTTAGTGAACCATGATGTTTGCCTGTTTATACAAATATTGGAACGTGGTAGCTAGTTTGGTTTAGACGTGTGTTTTTTTTTTTTTTGGGGGGGGGGGGGGGGGGTTGAGTCTGTTCATTAGCATAAATCTCATACATGTTGTGCATAATTTTGCTATGTTTGGTTCTCATTTAAATTTTTTTTTTTTTATCGAGGAGTCAGAAAAAGCAGTAAACAATTGAAATAACAATTACTTACTTACTTGTCCCCCCCCCCAACACACACACACAAAACACACATATACACACACTCTGTAGCAAACATTATTAACTACTAAAAAAAATAAAAGGGGTGTGGCTTAGTGGTAAGCACATTTACCTCCTGGAGCTGGTTATCCTGGTTCAAATCCTGAGTTCTCCTGTTTTCTTTCACAGTCCAAAAACATGGATTCAGTGTAAACTGACTGCTCTAAATTGCCCCATATGTAAAATTGCCCCCATTTAATAGTGTCTGTGTGAGTGAGTGTGTGCCCAGCAATAGATTGGCAGGCTGTCCTGAGTGTATCTGCCCAGTGCCCAAAACGTTCTTCCCTGAATTGGCATGGGGATCCCCACAACCCTGGTCCCTAGTATTGGATTATGTGGAAGATAATGATTGAATGATTTGGATGGTTACCCCTAAAATTTACCACATAATTTTAAAGTTATCAGACCAGACTTTAGAAATCCGTGGGCAGAAAAAACATAACTTAAATTTCACGGTGACATGGAGTATCTTACACTGTAATTGCCAACGGTTCCAGGGTCAATTTAAAACAGAATTTAATGAAGTCTGGGCAAGTGATCTGACGCACACACTGTCGACTCTCTTTGTTTTATTGATCTGAAATATTTTTTCTTCTGCTCTTGTATAACCCTTTTGGTTATACATTTTGTTGTTTAATTGTTTTTACATTTGTTCTGTGTAGTGTTGTTTATATTCTTGTACAATTACCTCTTTCCACATTAATTTACACATATTGAGTTATCCTTCCATTTCCTCTGATTGAAACTTGATTGGACTGTGTGGTCATTAGTTTGTTCGGCTTTTAAAAAATTTACATTATTCATTATCTTTCATGCTGTTTAACTTTTTTTCTAATAATGACCCTGTGATATTATAAAGCCAGGTAATGTAACTTTGAAGTAGGTGTAAGTTTTATTCCATACAATTCACTTTGTGATGATGTTTCCTGCAAACGATGTAAACGTTAATTTACCACCACTACAAAAGTGTCACTGCAGTGCTGACACCCACATAATATCAGTAATGTGGAGGTCCGTTGTGTGTCTTGACCCATAAAAACATGGTACAGGGGGGTAAAAGGCATGCAAGAAAATGGCAGAGGAACTACTATTATTATAGAACTACAAAGTGCATCTAGACATTAGACAGTAAAAGTGGAACCAAGGAGGTGTTTTCAGTGTGACCGATAACACTGTTTATATAAAACAGTAATTTTTGACAGTTGTTTAATTTTTTATTAACAAATTTATTATATTTTTAACATTAGGTTCATATAAAGGTTAACAAGGCACTGATAGATGGTTGTTTTTTTAACAAAATGATTGTTGGTAAAATTAATCCACTGTTTTTAATAATTTTTAGCATTTTTTTTGTAATGTCACGACATCTTAGTGTAATAATGGATGGATTGGGTGATATAGCAGTGCCGTTTTTGGCAGAGGATACTTGGAAACAAAAGGATCAGGACACTAATGTTTCCATGGTTATTTCAGTGCTTCTTTCTCTCTGGACCCCCAGTGGCTGTTCCTCCAATTTAACCTGTTCTATAGACCATAACCACTAAAAGTACTTAGTTCAGGTCTAAATTGGGCCCAGTTTCTCTGCTTGTAAAACACAAGCTTATAACTGCCGCTCTGATCTCACTCTTATTTGTCTTCTATGTCATAAAGTAATGACAAGACAAATCATTTGGGAGCAATAGTTTCCTTCAGAAGCCTGTTTTGTAAAGCACAGAAGCGTAACTCTGAGTTTTAATGAAAATATGAGTCTTACAATCTGCTGGACATGCACTTCAATCAGCAGAGACTTTGACTAGTTTTGGAATTTTTAAATTGAAATAAACTCTTTCTTGTTAAAGTTAAGACTAAGCATTCACAAATTTAATTTACAATAGAAGGTATTAAAAATACAAAACTAAAATAAATGTAAAAATGGATAATTTGGGAATTGAATAAGCTGTAAATTGTATTTTTAGGCATGACGTGAAGCTGAGTACAGTTACACCTCTTTACCGTGATTTATTCACAATAATGCACAACCTCTCACACCTTATTGCTTTTATAAAATGGTTTCAAGCTCACTTTGATAAAAAAAAAAAAAAAGATTTAATTCATGAAATGAAAATCTATTCTAATAAAATGCAAACCCTATACTCACAGACCCACTGGCTGACCCTAATTATCCCACATCCCGAGTACCTGCAAGGCTGAAATTTGTCATCTTTATTTCCCCCTCATGTCCTTGTAAAAACTAGGTACTTATCAGCTTCTTTCCTTCACCTTTGTTTGATACTTTGCTCTATATCACTGGAAAGCTAGAGCCTGTCAGTGTTGCTTCGGGTCTTTCCGAGTACCTACAAGCCTGAAATTTGGCATCGCGCTTACCTACCAACGGATTCTCACTTTATGTTGAATTATTTGTTTGGTATTGCCATCGAACACAGCACCCTCAATGGATTGGGGTCTTTGTGATTTCCTATAAAGCTGAAACTTGCCTCTGTCATTTCTTATCATGTCCTTAAAAAACCTTCTGATAAATTTACGTAAGAAAGCAACTGCGTGGACACCGTTGTCACAACTCACCCTATATTCAGTCCACATATTCATTTCAGATTTTTTGTCACAACCCTTGCTATATAAAATGTTTATTTGAAATATAACTCTTTCAAAAACAACTGCCTTTCGAACTTCGTTGTATCAAGATTTTCCTTGCTGCTAGTAGTTTGAAAAACTGGTCTTCTGCAATGTAGAATTTGCAGAAGTAGCAATTCCAGTTTCTCTATCATTAAAAAAAATGCCTTCTAGTGGCCATTTTACAGAACACAATCTATGAACTACGGCTACAAAAGACTTAGTGCTTATCAGAAATCAGCTTGCTGTGTATTCATTTAGTCATTAACTTCCACTTAATTCTCTACTGGGGTCATGGTGGGGGTTCCCTATGGCCATCCAGGGGACCATTTCGGGTGCTGGGCAGACTTTAACAGCATTTTATTTGGATTGACGTCTTTGAGTATGCCATTGCAACCTTTTTTTTTTAGCTCTTGTCCTGTTGCATGATGCATTTTCATCCAAGATTTAGTTGCGAACCTTATAGAGGATTAAGCGGAAGATAATGAATGAATGTATTTAACTGTACCTCACTGCTACTCACCAACTTAATTTATTTAGCTACAATACATTAAGCTTGTATTACACATTGATTCTGCATGTTGGCTCTAATTTGGCTTAAGTAAAAAAATTAATTTGTCATGTGTTGCTTTTTATTAAAGGTTGTATTTTAAGGCTTGCTATATATGTATTTTAAGAATCGCTATATCCACGATTTGTACAAATGTGAGAAATTATAGCAACAAGCCTTTGATTTTTGATTGATAGAACAAATATTGCGGGGGTCTGTCTTGATAAAGTTGAGGGGAATCTAACTCTAAGTAAAAACAAATTAAATAAAATTGGGGTTATTGTCACTAATAGCTTGACATACTTCAACTTACAATCATTTTCCAATTTAAAACCATGAACATTAGCATTAAATGCTTTTTTTTTCTCCTCATCTATAACAGCATCCACTCTTCTGGAAAGATTTCCAATTAAGATTTCGGAGAGGGTTAGTGGAAATCTGTGCCTTTTCTGTCGCAGGAGCATTTGGAGCTCAGGCACTGACTTTGAAGAAATAGCTCGAAATCAGAAGTGGATAGTAACAATGTACTTTAACTCAAGCCCTGTCCTTAAATACAGTTTAAAGGTACTTGACTTGATTATTTTAGTTTGATGTTACTTCATCCTTTCACTCCACTTCTCACATTTGGAGTGAAATTGAGGTCAAAGAGTTCTATTTCGGTCTCATCTGGCCACAGAACTTTCTCCCATGACTCATCTGGATCATCCAAATGGTCATTGGCAAACTTAAGACGAGCTTGGACATGTGCTGATTTAAGCAGGGGTACCTTCCGTACCATGCATGACTTTAAACTGTGAGTCTTACCCAGTTTATTTCAATTTAAAAGCTCCAAAATGAGTCAAAGTCTCTACTAATTAAACAAGTGCATGTCCAGCAGATTGTAAGACTTATGCTTTCACTAAAACTTTTACGCTTCTGTGCTTATGAAAGAAACATTTGCTTCCAAATGATTTTTTTTTTGTCATTACTTTATGACATAAAACACAAATCATTATGAGATCAGAGCAGCAGTTATAGGCTGTTTTACAAGCAGTGGCCAGTTGAGGCATATCACAGACAATGGGGCCCAATTTAGACCTGAACTAATGCCACCTTGGAAACAGTGGTGCCAGCTCTCTTCAGGTAATTGACCTGCTCCTCCTGTGTAGTTCTGGGCTGATTCCTCATTTTTCGTAGGATCATTGATACGCCAAGAGGTAAGATCTTGCGTAGAGCCCCAGTCTAAGGTAGATTGACAGTCATGTTTAGCTTCTTCCATTTTCTAATAATTGCTCCAACAGTTGACATTTTTTCACTTGGCAATTTCTCTGTAGTCCTTTCCAGCATTGTGGAGATCTACAATTTTGTATCTGGTGTCTTTGGACAGCTCTTTGGTCTTAGCCATGTTAGGAGTTGGAGTCTTACTAATTGTGTGGGGTGGACAGGTGTCTTTATCCAGCCAACAACCTCAAACAGGTGCTTCTAATTTAGAATAATGAATGGAGTGGAGGTTTTCAGAGGTGGACTAACAGGTCTTTAAGGCCAGAACTTTTGCAGCTGTAATAAATTATTTTAAAAATCACACTTTGTGGACATGCACCTAAGATGAAAATTTCAGACCCCTCCATAATTTCTAAGTGGGAGAGCTTGCAAAGTTGCGGGGTTTTCAAATACAGTACTTCTTTTCCTTTCTGTAGATGTGGTTTACACATGATTTTCAGACAGTTTTAGCTTCTTACATCTAAAATAAAGGGTAATGGAGCATTGCGCCTCAGATGTTGAGGATTTGCTCATATGTTTACTATATATACTGTTTACAATAAATCAACTTTAAACTTTCATCTTTTGCTTAATTCTCCACTAGCGTCACATGGAGATTTAGCGCAGCCAATTTACCTTGAATCTATGTTTTTGGACTGTGGGAGGAAACTCGAGAACTGGGAGAAAACCCACCCAGTTTGAGATTCAAACCTGAATGCCAGTTCTGAGAGGTGGACTTGATACTAATACTTACCTACAATCAATGGTTAAAGAAAAAGTCCAAATATCTCATTTGCATATTACATCATGAAAATTCTTAGCATAACCCAGGAAACATCTTCATACCAGTGGCATCCAAGTATTTAATAAAAGGTGGTTAAAAATTATTTAAAAATTTTAAGCTAACTATACTTAGCTATGCTTATTAGATCTTTTTTGTGAAATTATGGTATCAAACCTAAACAAACATTATTGGTTCAGCAATCATTAAATGTTCCATGTAAAAGCAGATTTAAATTTATTCAAGGCAACTTGTAAAGCGCTTACAAAAACTTTTAAAGTTCTTAGATGTTTTTCACAGTTGCTGTACAAATCTTTGTTATGATTTAATCATGTCCAATTTCCACCCATCAGGCTTCTTTCCTTTTTCATTTCAATACCCACTAATCTGATCCTCATAACTAACAAGTTTCAATTTTTTTAAGGGACACCTGGATTCCTTGTCACACAAGACATTCTTTGACATCTTTGGGAGGTTTAAACTTGGTGTTTTAATTAGACTGATAATGGATTTGCATATTTTCAGGCTTGTTAATAGATTTTTAAAGGAACTTGACATTTATGTCACCTTAAATCAATTCAACTGGTGGATGGCTATCCTGGTTATTAAAATTACATATACATGGAATATAATTTTATTCATAAGTTCTAAAGAAGCCAATAATGGGGACATACGTTTTATAAAAGTGTTTTTAAAAGGCTTAGAGCAGGTGCTAGAAATTCTTGTGCTAAATTACGTAGTTATTGCAAAGGGTGGTAATAAAGTTCTGATGCTTTTGTGTGTCTCGCTCACACACACACACACACACATACACGCAAGTGAATAAGAGGGCTAGCTTGTAGATGATTAGGGAACCGTAAACACCATCAGAACATCCATCTGTGCTCTATTACCTGTTGCCAGATTTTGCCATTTGTGCCATTCTTACCCAATATAAAGTTAACTAGGAAGTCTGGTGCTTACCTCATTAATTAAGTTGAGCTTTTTGTGTTTGTCAGTTTTGATTACAGCCCCAACCACAAAGCTGAGTTTTTGTCACTTAGTTGGCAGAATACTTGAATTTTGTTATTTTTGTTTGAAGTTAGTTTGAAAAAACATTTCTATATTTTTTAAAATGACAAAATGTAAATATTTTTAACTAGTACTTGTAGGCCACTTTGGATGACCAATGTAGCACTTACATTTTGTGTTTTATTTTTAATTGCAAAACCATGTCTATTGAGATTCAATATGCTACATGTTCTATGTTCTTAAATGGTTAATTCAATAATGCTGCATTAATGCTGATTATGTTTTCAATTCTTTGTCCATACTGGAGGAGTATATAGCTACAAAATCATTCAGTAAATATTAGTTAGGGTGGCATGATGCCTTAGTGGTTAGCACCTTTACCTCTCACCACTGGGGATTCCAGGTTCGAAACCCAATCTGGATGGAGTTCTCCCCTGTGTCTGTGTGGGTTTCCACCAGGTTTTCCGGTTTCCTTCCTCAAAACATGTATTCAAGGTAAATTGAATGCTCTAAATTGACCCATTTGCATCTGCTTTTGCGTGAGTGAAGTTGTGCTCAGTGATAGATTGGCCCTTGGATGGGCATGAGGAAACCCCCGCAACCCTAGTAGAGGAATAAGTGGAAAAGAATAAATGAATATTAGTTAGTATGGTAAAATGTACCTTGGTAGACAAAAATGGACTGCTGTTGTACCACTATTTCTGAAAGTGTATGTAAATCCATCTGAACATGTTCACTATCACCATTGACCATTACCTTTTTCAAATTTCTTATTCTGGTATGTTCTCTTTATTTTAAGGTGGCAGTCTTCCTAAACCACAGGTAAAGACAGCATCATTAGGACAGGCGGGAAAAGCCAGATCACCATTATTACCTGTGTCTGTACCAACTGCACCTGAAGCGGGTGAGGAAGGCCAGAAACAACCAGACGATCCAGCAAGTGTAAGTCATACCACATGAATAGCAAACATGCAGATCATTAGCTTCTCTGAATTAATGCAGATTATTCTATATAGTTGATCTGCACTGTATATTGTGCGGCGACAAAATGTGATGAGGACGATTTGAAAAGGGATATCGATACGTAAACACCAGGGAAACACCCACACACATTTTATGATCTGACAAAAGGCTTGCTTAAATGCATAGGAAAACGCATGACAGCAAAACTCAGCCGATTATAAGACTAAATGGCAATTTCACAAAGACTAACGAGCTAATAAACAATGATTAATGAATTAACAAAGACTAAAGAACGAATGAACAACACACGACTGATGCAGAATGAAGTAAATGACTACAAAATTCTAATTAGCAGGCATTTCCTTTACTCCTGACAGTATGTAGTCTGGTGTTCCACACTGCTTAATGTTACATTACCTGATTGTGCTGTAGAAACACCACTTTATTTTAAGCTATGAGTGTAAGATTGGTTAAATGAAATGAGAAATAGATATAAAACTGCGTAAATGTAATTTGTAATAAAATTTGTATGTATCAGCACATTCTTATTTTAAACATGATTATGCAAGTCATAGGCCTGTGGTTGGGGCTTGTGAGGAACCAGCCTTGCGACCTTAAAGTCCCCAAATTAATTCCTGGTCCCACCAAGTACTTGGGCAGGGCATCTAACCCCACTTGCTCCCCATGTCCTGAGCACATGGGCACACTTCCCTAGTTAGTGTATGTATCTGTGTGATTCACTGCATGGATGGATTAAATGTAGAGCACAAATTCGTCTGTTCGTAAGTACAGTACAGATGGATCACTTAAATTAACTAGTATTACACACTTTTAAAAATGAGACCTGGAACCCATGGTTCTTCATTTAGTAGTTGGGTATCAGAGAATTATTTCTTGTGATTAAAAATCATCCACAGTATGACACATGGCTCACGGACATACAAATGTTGTATAAATTGTATTTTGAGTGTTAATGAATAAACATATCTAAATTCAGGTCATATGGAGCCTATACCACCACTCATGACAGAAAACCATTTCACCAATCCAGTGCAGGACAGAAAAACAATAAGGGAATTTCAATCCACCGAATTGTCTTTAAACTTCTTACAGAAAGGATCCAGGCCACCATTTTTGAGAACTCAACACAGGAACATGTTTTTGTGAGACTACAGCTCCATCCACTTTAGCCAACATTAGCCACAAAAGCTGTAGCAACCGAGTTCAGTTTTGTGCGACAGTCTAACCTGTGTGCTTAAGAAATAACTACAATGCACTATCCAAGATATAACCATTTCATGTTTGGGTTCATGGTTAGTTTAAACATTGTCCTTCAGCTGTCCTAAAATTGCTTTCTGGCAGCAGCATCCATGGAAAAGCCTTAAAATTGGTCCATAACGGCTCTATGCCCCATTGCTCTGGTGGCACTAACTCTCCCATTCTTGCATTTCAGTGACAAGAAAAAAACAGCCTGTGCTTGGAGAGATTAATACTGGTTGATAAAATTGCTCTGGGATTGCACAGTGTAAAGAAACTAATTCCTGTAATCGCTCTGAGAAATGTTTATTATGCTGTTATTAATAATTTATCTGTTTGCACATTCTGACTGTTAGGTGAAGTCTAGGTAATTACTGTTGATTTTAAATTTGTGGGATTTGGCATTTAGCATTTTTATTTCCAAACCCATTATAGTTCATCACAACTAATTGTTCCCCATAAACAATACAAACGAAATTTCATTTACTTATATAATCATATTTATATGTTCCGAAACCTCAACTGGGGCCTCGGTAATACGCACTGAGCTATAAACGCTCCAACCCTCTTCAACTTTCTATTATAAACAACAGAATTTTTATACAGAATTTACTACTCTTAATTAAAAAAAAGGAAAACTTGACTGGCATGAAGGTGTAATGAATAGCAGTCACTTCAGAGTAAGAAGGGCCTGAATTAGGACCACTCATTACTTGGCATCGCTGGCTCAACAAACATATTGGTGAATGGGATGCATTTTTGTGTCTGCCAAAGAAGCAAGCGCTCATGGAATTAAATAATTCACCGTCAAATTTGAAAACGCACATTAAGTAATAATTTTATTCTAAATTTTATTTGTCGCAATTCATTTCAATGTTCTGACGAGTTGTGCTACCTTTTTAAAGTGTCCTGCCATGGGGTACATTTATACAATCACATAAATGAAAGTAGGTGTAAGTTCTAAACATAACTCTTGTTAAGCCCCAACCTGCTGATTAATATTAAAATATATTCACAGAATGGAAGACAATTTAAACATGTTATTCACTTTAAATTTTACATTTAAATTAGCTAGGGTGGCACGGTGGCTTAGTGGTTAGCACATTTGTCTCTTAGCGCTGGGGACTCCCGGTTTGAATCCCTATCTGGGTGGAGTTTGCATGTTCTCCCCGTGTCTGTGTGGGTTTCCTCCGGGTTCTCGGTTTCCTCCCATATTCCAAAAACATGCAGGTAAATTGAATGCTCTAAATTGCCCTGTATAGTGTGTGTGGATGTGTGAGTGAATGTGTACCCAGCGATGGATTGGCGCCCTGTCCTGGGTGTATCTGCCCAGCGCCCGACACGTTCTCTCCTAGATGGGCATGGGGAATCCCCCCGCGACCCTCATAAAGGAATAAGTGGAAGATAATGAATAAATAAATAAATTTCTGGTTCAACTCCCAGTCTAGGTGGAATTTCCATGTTCTCCCCGTGTTCGTGTGGGTTTTCTCAAGGGTTCTACAGTTTCCTCCCACAGTCTAAAAACATTTATTCAAAGTTAATTAAATGCTCTTAATTACCCCTTATAGTGTGTGTTTGTGTGTGGCTGTGTGCGAGTGTGCCCAGCGATAGATTGGCGCCCTGTCCCGGGTGTATCTGCCCAGCGCCTGAGACAATCTCCCTGGATGGGCATTGGAGTGCCCCGACAATCACTGTAAGGATTAAGTGAAAAATGATGAATGAATAAATTTATTTTGTGTTCCATTACTTCTATTCATTTAGTGTAAATCAATGCAACTTTTTGAAGTGTCACCAACATTTTTGACCCAAAATCCATGGTAATAATCTATATAAAGAAAAATATAAATTTGTTCAAAACCTTAAATCTTCGAAACTCAATGGAAAACATGAGTAAGCAAGGGCAATAGATCCTGCACCTGGCTGAGCTAGATTTTGGCAAAGACATCCGAGGACTTTGATTTAAGTCATCGATTGTGATTGTGAGCTTTAATTACAGGCAGGCTTTCAATTTAAATAATCTCTTGTATTCTGTGAAACATCACCAGTGCCATCAACACTGCTTGCCTAAAGAAAAATAAAGAGCTTTGCGGTTTAAAAAGTACATCAAATGTCCACTAAAGCTCTGATGATAAAAAGCTTTGCTCAAAAATAACGGTGTGACGTCCACGGTGTAGAGACAAAGTGTCCAGCAGCAGCACACTACACTTGAATAAATAGACTTTTAATGAGTCAACAAAAAGAATCCACGCCTCTGGTACACGCTCAAAAAAACAGGATTACCAAACAAACCAAAAACAAAAAAGAAAACAAAATCCACTGCTTATGATTCTTCGCTGCGCGTGTACGTTCGGACACAGCAGAGCAGCCCAAACGCGCTGCAGTAGCGCACTAAACTGAAACTAAAAGATGACGTAGTCTTCAGTAGGCGGGAAATCCAAACGCGTGCCCGTGGCGCGCTAAACTGAAACTAAGCGCTGACGTGATCTTCAACCAACAGGATGTCCCAGCACGCCGAAGCGGCGCGCTAAACGGAGTCACGCGGATGACGCAGTCCTCCGTGGGCGGAGAGTCCAACCGCGCTAGCGCGGCGTGCTTCACCGAAACTCACTGTATAGGCGAGAAGGAAAACCAGGAAGTCCAAGGCGCGCTGCCGAGCGCGCTAAACACAAAACGCTCTCCACGCGATCCGCGCTGCTTAATGAAGGAGAGAGACCGGGCGATTTACCTCTGGAACAAAACACACAGCATAACGATGTGAACTCACAACAATAAACCAACACACCCAGAGGGAATAAAACCACCAATATATAGACCCCATAACAAGCACCGTGATGAG
>JAOUQT010310071.1:0-15102 GCA_025769995.1 Xyliphius kryptos | reverse complement strand
GAAACCTATAAACTCACCTAATAGGAATCCATAACCATAACGCCATGTATATAGCCGAAATCGTGCTGACATGGCAATAAACCCCAACAACAACAACATTTATATAATATGAAAAGTAAAAAAAATTAAAAAAATCTTACAAAATGCCACTGTAACTAGTAAAAGTAAACTCTGTTCCGGCTAATGGCTGCTTCGCTAATTTTTTGTGCTGCACAAAATGTTTCTCCAGCGGTGTATGGATAGCAGGATGTGGGCTAAATACTACATGATTACGTTCACATGCCAAATGAAATAAATATACCCAACTATACTTTTTATGTTATGTTTCTTTTATAAAAAATGGATTTATTTATTTATGTATTTATTTTTTTAATTACTAGAATGCGTCCAGTAATACAAACTTAGACTTCCTTTGAATTAAGTCATTAATGAATAAGAGATGTGGAGATATATGTACTGCTTTATGCTTTTATTCTCATAAAATAATGTGCTTGCTTGTTCAGACTACATGTATGAAATAAATGTTTTAAATGTGCGGCTGGGAGACGAATTGTGGCTCAGTCAAACACTGTCGTAGTTGGTTTGCGTGAAACGTTGCTACGTGATTATCTAAATATATATAACCAAACATTTTCTAATACACATTTTTATTTTAAATATCGGATTCATTGATGGTGCTGCACGGCGCGCTGATGTAAAACCAATGTCCTGTTTTTGTCATTGAGGGAATGAATCATTCTAATGTAGGTTCATTTTTAAAACCAATTTACACAAACAAACTGACCAAATATCGACATTCTTTGGCCTTTGGAAATAATGCTTTTAAAATAGTACCAAAATTCAAGAAAAAATGCTTAAATGTTACTAAATAAATATTGTAATACTTAAAAGAACTAAAAAGATTTTTTTGTTTGTCTAATGTTATTCCAGTGGCTGGGTGGCTTTTCTCTAGAAACTCTAGTTCCTTTTTACATGTTGATGTGTAAATTTAAGGTCCCCCCCCATGTCCGTATCATTAAAAAAATTGTCTTATGCGCTTTTCAGTCGTTAAACTATTATCATTAAAAAAATATATAAATTAGTTGTTCCTCACTGTAGTGATATGATTTTTGTTTTGTCTGGTTATTTGTAATTAAAAACAATAACCTTGGTTTTCATTTGAACACATTTGCAGATGTGCTTGTGCTGCCTTCAATTAATCAGGGTTCATAAAACTCATTGTAGGGGAGATTTTTTCACATGCGTCTATCAGTATGTAACTGAGTGTTTCGTCTTCTGTTTTCAGGAGCCATTTTTACCAGTTTGGAGAGATCCGCACCATCACCGTCGTGCAAAGACAGCAATGTGCCTTCATCCAGTTTGCCACACGTCCGGCTGCAGAGATGGCTGCAGAGAAGTCTTTTAATAAGCTCATCATACATGGACATCGGCTAAATGTCAAGTGGGGAAGGTTGGTCATAATGAATGATTTTAGTGTTATGAAATACAGGGTGGACCACGAAAAAGCAGCCCGTCTCATATATCTAGCCGCCCTAAGACGGGCTATTTTTTCATGTGGCCCCCCCAAAATATGTTCGTATAAAAAATTATAAAAAAATAATAAAAACATATAAAAAAAAAAAAAAACAATATACATTGCTCAAAAAAATAAGGGGAACACTCAAATTACACATCCCAGATCTGAATGAGTGAAATATTCTCATTGTTCTGTACAAAGTTGAATGTACTTTCCTTCTCTCTGACAAGAGAATGCAAATGCGTTTGGGAGGAAAAGACAACCACACAGACAGCAGTTTGTCAAAGCTTTGATTTATTGAAAATCACAAGTCATTAGATACCAACAAACAAGGGCGGTCCTTGTTTTGACGTCCCGATAGGTGCAGGCCTCGTTTTGGCCAATAGAAAAAGGGCTAATCACACACAAACCAGGAGGATTAGGTCATTTTCTTGCCAACTGAATTCGGTCTTGTTTCTCACGGGAACATGACTGGTTGAGACCAGATAAAGGATTTCAAAGTTGTACAAACATCAGAGATGAAACTTAAAATTGTTCAAGAGTGACATAATCTGAGTCAGTATTGTTGTCTAACCTTCTAGAACATTTCTTTAAAAACTTTTTGATTACATACGATAACATTGGATCAAAAACGTTTCACGTTTCCACTCGTGGTCCTTGGTCTGCCCCTAAACTGAGCCACGTTTAGCATGGCAGGCTTAGCAGTCTGTACAGCTAAGGTGCAACTTGGCTCGAGAGTAGCACACCTTATAATTTTAGCTCTGCTTTGTGTTTCTTGGTCTACGCACATTCCTATAGGATGGATTTACTCTCCCTGCAACTGGGTGTACCGAAAACTGTGGCCCAATAGCAGTTCGTTATAAATACATGTACAATTACACCCCTAATGGAAAGACTTGTTTAAGGTACTGCATAGATACAGTTAAAGTTGCTTTAACAAGTTGGAGCACACTTATTGTCAGCATTTATAGAAAATCTATTACATATTGAATTAAAATCTGGTTTTACTGCCTGCTTTAATTTAAAAGTGCTTCCAAACTACAGCCCAAGACTTTCTGCAGGCAGACATCTGCATCCTTTTATAACTTGTCAAATTTCATGTCATGTTTTTCATATCATGCATAACCCCCAAGGCTGTTTAGTTTACTAACACCCATGTGGTTTGGTAACACGAGGTTAAATTACACATTTTCAAAAAAAGTGTTTGTTTTGCATAAAAGGTCCCAGGCAGCACGAGGCAAAGAGGAAGGCAAGGAAGGCGTGACTGAGAGTGGAATTAGACTGGAGCCGGTGCCAGGACTCCCTGGAGGTAGGATCTGTGAACAACTGAGGAACTCCACACTCTGGCATCTTATTAACTTGCTTTAGGCTATAACATCTCAGCCTTTGTAACTTGACTTTTGAACATAGAGCTGTATTTTTAGATCTGGAGGGTTCTTTTAGCATTAACACAGCTTTTAACTGGAGGATGAGTTCTTTAATAGAAAACGGTTATTTGATGACTTTGTAAGCTGTTACAATTTTTTTTTTTAAAAAAGCTGTAGGCCACCTTTTAAAAAATATCTTACAGTGAAATGAGCATGTATAAGGGGGATTTAGCAGTTGATGATTTCTCATTACTCACTTATAACACTGTCAATCATGTGCAGTTTCAGTGCCCTACATAATTATTGGCACCCCTGGTTAGAAAAGTTTTTTTTTCTGTCCTCTTCTACTAATTTTTATTAGACAACAATGCTTTAACTAGACAGCACTTAATCTCCTATAACTCTTCACAAGATGGGATCTCTGACCATTTTTCTTTGCACAACCTCTCTTTGTTTTAAACCATTTCGGAGTAGATTTGGCCACATGTTTAGGTTCATTATCTTGCTGAAAGACCCAGTGATGACCCATTTTCAGCTTTCGGGCAGAGGCCACCAGTTTCTAATCCAGAATGTACAGTTCATGATCCCATGTATCCTTACAAGGTTCCCATGTCCCTTTGAAGAGAGACCAGGCCCACAGCATCACCGATTCTCCCACGTACTTAACTGTGTGAATAAGGTGTTTTTCTGCGTACTCATCCTTGGTGTTAAACCGGACCCACTTGGAGTGTTTGTTGCCAAAAAAGCTTGGTCTCCTCTGACCAAAGCATATGGTCCCAGTTAAAATTCCAATAATGCTTGGCAAACTCCACCCGATAACTCAGAAAAGGCTTTCTCCGTGCATGCCTCCCAAACAGCTTGTTTGCATGTAGATAGCGCCTGATGGTGATTTGGGAGACCTCGTAACCCCGGGATGCTACCATTTGCTTACATTTTTTTTACAGTGAGCTTTGGAAAACTTTTTACTTCTCTTACCATCATTCTCAATGTGTGGGGTGGCAAGATACACTTACATCCTCTTCCAGGCTTGTTTGTCACAGTTCCAGATGGCTTGAACTTTTTGATGGTTGCTCTGACTGTAGATAATGGGATCTGCGGGTGAGAGGCTATTTTCTTCTAGTAGTTGTCGACATACATCTGCCTTACTTGAATAGTGTGTTCTATTGTCTTTCCCATGTATGAGTGAGTAAGCGAAATAAACCTGTGTATAACACCATATTTATACCCCAGGGAAACAGGAAGTGATGAATTACTAATTAATGGTTTCTAGATGCTTTGATCCACTTTATAAACTACAGTAGTAATGACATAATGGTTCAAATACATTTATTTTCAAGAAATTGTTAAGGGTGCCAATAATTGAGGAACATGTCGTTTTATGGGAAATTATTTCTTAGTCAGGTTTTTCCCCCCCCCACTTCAGTTGATATTCTTCTGCAATAAACAATTAAATAAAGCTTTTAAGACATTTTAACTAGGGGTGCCAATAATTATGGGGGGGGGGGGGGGATGTAAGTGCAGGTAACTCACGCCAGACCAGTGTTGCCAACTCAGTGACTTGCTATTTTTAGTAACTTTTTAGTCTAGCAAGTTATTTTTTCAAACTGTGACTAGTGACAAATCTAGTGGACTTTTCTGGTCTTATTTAAGATTTTTTGAGGCTGTGAAGTGAACCTACACGTTCTTTAGTGAGCTCTCTTTGAGCAGCGGGTTCTGCGGTAAGCCCCGTTTCAGAACGCCATTCACACTGCACATGCCCAAGGCTCCCACTGACCCTACCCCTTATTTACAGAGTGGGATGTAAATATAAGAGCTTTAAGGGTCTTTTAATATAATATGCTAACATTTATAACAACACAGGACCAAACTGATTTATGTAAATCATGTGAAAATGATTTATATAATGTGGGCCCTAATAAAGCGTTAGTCTTGATATTTTTAGAAATGATGACCTGTTTCAAAGGCCAAAAAAAAAGACTGTAAAGAATTTAATTTATTCAGAATGTAATTGTTCTAGAATATTTAGGTTGTTCACTTTTTCACTCTCTTGTTTTTTCCTTTATTCTATAGCTTGAATACGCACAAATGGAACATTATGCAAATTACCTGATTCAGTGTTGCTTAGGGCAGCTAGTTTATTTACTGAGATATTGGCAACAGTCCTCCCGACCTTTTTAAATTTAAGTGGCTCACAGTGGGACAACAGAAATTTATACGTTTGTCAAATGTACATAGAGTCTAGAGCAGCTCAGGTATATACTTCACATATGTTTATTATTAACAGCGCTGCCTCCACCACCTGTATCTGATGATGGAGCCCCAGCCAACTACTTCAATTTGCCACCAAACACTGGTCCAGCAGTGATGAATTTGGGACTTCCCCCTCCTCCCGGGGTTGGCATTCCCCCACCTCCAGGTATGTCCACCGCTAGGTCTGTCGTGTAGTTTTGAGTTTAAGGCTTTTGCTAATCACACTCACTGTTTCTGCTTTGGTTGACAGGATTTGTTCCACCCATGTACCCATCAATGGATCCCATGGCTCCTCCGATGCCCCCACCTATTGGTTTGAGGCCTCCAGGTCAAGTGCACTACCCCTCCCAGGATCCTCTGCGCATGGGCGCACATGCTGGACGCCATGGAGGCTCATAGACAGTCAGTGCTACCTCATTGATGTGCACAGAGAAGACTCTTTCACCCAAGTGTTCCACCCACCCATCCTCATTTCAGAGTCCTTTTTAAGGTCATTTTTATTGCTTTTATGAGCTCATGTGTTCTTGTCCTAAAAATATGTAACGATTCCCAAACCAAAATGACCTATTAAAAGATAACATCAGCCATTTGTGATGACTTCACCTTCCATTACATCCTTCCTTATATACTGTTTTATTTTTTACAGAAATTCAGTAGTGGTGTTTTTTTTTTTTTTTAGTATTTTTTTTTTTTTTAGTATTTTTTTAAATGTGTGCATCATGCTGTCAGTTCAGCTTACCAGTATGCTTTGGTTGCAATGACCAATAAATACCACATGGGGCCAATGCTGATCAATCACATTCGCTTGTTCTTAACTCAGTGTCTTCTGTGTAGTTTTAGTTTTTTTTTTTTCTTCTTTCTTAAAATAAAGATAAATATCTCTTAGGCTTAGTCCACACGTAGCCGTGTATCTGGAAAAGCTTTTGGGGCTTTTATCCACACGAAAATGTAGTTTTGCAGCACCAAAAGATTATTAATGAAAATTCCCGGCAAAGTGGAGATTCTTGGAAACTTTGTTTTTGTGTATGCGTGTGTACCTGTAAAAATGGCGTTTTACCGTCTTAAACGTTACCATTTGCGACAATGAAGTCACACATGCGACTGTTATTGATTTTGCGTTTGATGAAAATGAATGTCACCAGAGAAGTGCTGCTTCTTACATTAATTCAGATGATTTTTGCTTATTTACTTTTACAAACCTAATTGTTAGTGCATTGAGGGGCACAGAAGAAGGAGAATTTAGAGGTTGGGGGTTTTACCTCCTGGCGCCATGTTTCAAACCTTACAACAGGAAATCATGTTTGTTTTGAGGGACTCTGATTGGCTGACAGATTTAAGCATTATATTACTCTTGACATCTATGCGCTTGGAGTGTTTACGACAACACTCAATGGCGTATTTGTGGGGGTTCATGTGGACAAAACATTTTTTTGGAAAAACATTCACGTGTGTATGATGGTATTTTTGAAAATGAAGTGGGGTAGAAATCCCATTTTAATAAATACCCGGCTAAGTGTGGACTAGGCCTTAGTATACGTGTTACAATCAACAAGAAGCTGTTTTAAGATGTCTCTGCACCTCTATGTGGTTCAAGTAGCAGCACTAGTGATGGGTGGCCAAGAGGTATTAGTGCTATTATGCACAGGGAACCTTATATTTAGGTGATGTAGATGTTTACTTTTTTTGCCATTTAGTTTCCTTTGCCAATAACCACACAGCAAGAAGTTACCAATGGTGTGTAAATTACACTGTAATATTGCACTGTTTGTAGGAAACTTCACGAGCCACGACAAAGTCGGGACGAGAAGGGTCTATTAAAGCAATAAGGTACAAGAGGGTGTGAATTATTGTTAATAACCCACGGGAAAGAGATGTTTTTAGGTATGATGCCGAAGCAGGGTGCAGTTACACCTCTTCACGTAGTTATTCAAAATAATGCACAACCTATGGTTAAACAATGATACATCACACATGGTTTTTGTAGGTGTGACCTTAACTGTAGAACATGGAGGAGGATTTGAAAGGCTGGATTCAATGCTGGCACAGGATAACTTAAACAGAATGCTCCATGCAATGCCTTAAGGTCTGTGTCTAGTTGGTCAGGGGGTCATATTGTGGCACAAACTCCAAATGTAGTTTAAGATTTTGTTAAAACTGCATAAAAAAAACTTAAACTGCACTGGGTTTGTAAGTTGCTCTCACCTTTTTGTCCCAATCGCTCCAAGGTGTATGAACTTCAGTAACCCCGACTTTATGCAGGTATGAACTTTCCCAACAATATCTTTATCGTTATTGTGTTTAACGCGAATATATGCAAAAGGTCGAACTTTCAAGTTTATTATCTAAATGGCATGTAATACCATAACTGGGTTGGCTGCACAGATGAGTCAGCTTGTCTTCTGTTGTCAAAATGTAGATTTAAGTTTTATTTATTATCTTCCACGAGGGTCGCGGTGGGGTTCCCTATGCCCATCCAAGGGAGAATGATTCGGGTTGCTGGGCAGCTACACCCAGAACGGGGGGGCCAAACTATCGCTTGGCACACACTATATGGGGAAGTTTAGAGCATTCTCTTTACCTTGAGTCCATGTTTTTGGACTGTGGGAAGACACTGGAGAACCCAGAGGAAACCCATGTGGGCTTTGGGAGAACATGGAAACTCCACCCAGATCAGAATTTAAACTCTGGAATCCCCAGCACTGAGAGGCGAACGTGCTAACCACCAAGCCACCGTGCCGCACGATTTAAAATTTAAACTTTCTAAATTAAACTAAATGACCCCATGCTTTTTTCCCCCACAGTTGTTTGTTCTAGATCTTAATTTGAAAGTACATTGGAGACACTATACATGGTAATTACATTGCCTGTCTAAAAAAAGTCACACACTTAATAATATTTTACACATTCACTGTGGCATTTTTTCCCCACATGCTTTGTAATGTAATCATTTATTAATTTGCACCCAATATTTTGTATTGCTGATGGGCGATTTGAACCACTGCATGTCTTCCCGATCTCATTAAAAATATTTTCAATGAGGTTTAGGTCTGGACTTTGTGGTGGCCAATTTGTGTGAAAATGATGTCTTATGCTCCCTGAACCACTTGCAATTGGACTCTTCTGAAACAGATGAACTTTTTTTTTCACAGAATGCCTTTTAAGATTTTTAACAAATGAGAAGTTACACTTTGCATCAGTTCAGGATAGAAAAACGTTTTCCAGTTGAAACATTATCCATGCAGTAGTTTTCCAATGGGTGGCTCTTAAGTATTTCCTTATTTAAATCCAGGTTGTGGCCTTTTAAACCCTGGCAGTAGTGTAATAAAATTGGAAATGTGCACCATCAAATTATCACCACCAAGCAAAAGCATGCTCAGGACCCGATACTTACTGCAGTATATACATTAAGATTTTCCCCAGTTCATATGTTTTAGTGTCTACAAATCATAATAATTACAGACTAGTGTAGTTTTTCTTGTTAGTCCTGTTGGTTCTCTTATCTCTATTGATCAGGCCCATCACAGAACAGATATAATTTGGGTGATTTGTTGTTTATTGTCAGGCCTGCAGTGACACTGATGCGGTGAGGAGGTTTTGGACTACAGTTTGTAATTGTAGAACTACAAATCCATCTTTATGGTAAGTGAAACTAATTAAATGGACAAGTAGGGTAAGTGAAAAGGAAGTGTGTGCATACTTGCGTCTGGTATTGTGTATAGTTTTTGTTTTTCAAATATGCTCTGATGAAATTAGTTGTTGAGTATATCACTAGCCCATGATTTTATTTGTTTTTTAAAAAAATTTTAGGCTTTTTGAGTCCTATTTCTTACACTTTTAATTAACTATTTGTTAAGACTGACTTCTATAAATGGTAAACACTGCTGTCCAAAGTTTAATCACAGTAATGGCATTTTTCTTTGAAATAAATTTGGTTCTTCATTTTAATAAGTATTAAACCTCTGGGACAATGTGATCTGCACCCAGGTTCTATTAAAAACGCTGCCAAGTTCTTTTCTAAAACTTAAAAGTATTTTTTTTAGAGTGCAAAATATTTTAAATTTCTCTCAGTATAAACTGTATGGGTGGCCATTTTACCCTATATTGTTTTATTTTAAATAGGTTTTTGTACTTAGGCTTTATATGGCAGTGTAAATATCAAACGAAAACCTTAGATGGCAGTATTTCTCACATTAAAACAAGACCTCATTTTAAAAATAAGACTTTTTTCCCCCTCATGTTTAGCAGGACACTGTTGCCCAGAGTCATGAAATGTAGCTCAAAGCCTGATACATGCATTAAACAGGCAGCTGTGTTTTGGCTCAGTTTGCGGTCATTGTGATATGATTCGATTGATATTAATGTGTGAGTCTTTTACCCACATGACTGTTATCTTCCCTGAGGAGCGCTGTGTCATATCTGACATGCAGCTCTCTATTCCCATTTTACAGCTGCAAACTCTCAATGGTGTATTGAGCTTTCCACCCTCTGGGAGTGCGGTTGAAGTTGGGTCGATCACAAATTCTCTCCCAGGTCAGGCCAGGTTCGGTGTAGGCCTGCAGGAGTTCAAAACCGGGCAATGGCAGGGTTCTCTCCCTACCTGATGTCCCTCCAAAAGGCAGAGGAGCTCTGTGAAAACAGATGTTTTTAAGACCCTCACGTTTTAGAGCACTCAGTGCTGCGCAAGTACAGCAAACAACGTTGTAATTCATTCCTAATATCAAAGCTTTTCACTTATTTAACAATAGTTATGCATAATACCAGTCAAAACACACACTGGACACCTTCTTGCACCACTGTCTATTTCCTCCACTGACCAAATAGATGACTTTGTAATTTTAAAACTGCAGACTACTGTTTTTATTAGTTCTCGTTTGCTTCTCCGTTCTCTGTTGGTCAGGAGCATCACAGAGCAAGTATAATTTGGGTGGTGTATTGTTTCAGTTCTGCAGTGACACTGATGCAGTGCAGGGGTTTTAGTGCAGCAGTGTTGCTGTAGTTTCATTTGATCACCTCAGTGACACTGTTGGAATTGGAATATTGCATAATCCAAAAAAAAAACCTGATCTGTGATGGTACTATTGGGGACCTGACCATTAGAACAGAATAAAGGAGACTAACACACATATTGTAGTCCACAATCAGATGGACTACAGTCTGTAATTGTTGAACTACAAAGTCCATCTTTACAGTAGGGGGAACTGACACAATAAGTGGAGAGAAAGGGAGGTGTCCAAACTTTTGTCTGATACTGTAAACAGTTTCTCATTAAAATCAGCGGACTTATGAGCATCATCAGCCCATGATTTCAATTATTAACCCATACTTTTTTATCAACTGCAAGGGAGTTGCACTTGGTTTATGGATGGAAACGTGGCCACATGATAATACTGTTACAAACACACTATAATAAAATAAACAAGGTTTGATTCATAAATATGCAGACTGAAGGCAAAACCGCTAATAAATGTTCCGCGACATAATCCAGTTCCATTTTTTCAAATGAGTAAAAGATTTCTGGTTTCTTTAACAATTAAATACAGCAATCTAGTGGCCAAACTATTGAATGCAATCTATTAAAACTTCGAAAAAATAATATTGTGAACTAATGAGAAGCAATCAGAGGTGTGGGTTATTGTGAATAATGTCATAGCTGGACAATCGGTTCAGCCAATCAGATTTATGGACTGGAAATAACTGTTTTCCAATCAGTATTATTCCATATGATTTTGCTTTCAGTCAGTGCATTTATAAATTTAACTTTTTTTTTTTTTTTTTTCATTTAAGTGTGTTGGTATTCGTTTTATTAAGGCAGTTAAGGTATTTGCGGTTGTGCATTATTGTGAAAATACCATGGGAAAGAGGAGTAACTGTTGTCCAGTAGTGTGTTGTGCCTAAAACACCTCTTTCCCGTGGTTTAATCACAATAATGCACGCCCTCTTAGGCGTTATTGCTTTATTGAATAGCCTTGTTATGCAATTTTTTATCTCATTATCTAATTTTTTTTATCATCAGTGCCAAGAGGCAGATGTGCTAACCTGATGTGCACAGCAGTTAAAACCCTTCAGCAGCATGACCCTCACAAAGTGGAGCACAACAGTTATGATCATACCTGTTGAAGCATCTAAAATTGCTGGGGGTGAGTTTGGGAGGAGGTTCAGGCAGATGAGCACTGATGGCAGACAGGAATGCCTCACTGGCAGGGAGTTTTTCCCACGGCGAACAGTAGGACTTGGGTATAACTGTTATGTTGAATTTCTCATAAGGGATCTCCTGTAGAGGTCCAGTGTAACCTTAAAAGTAGTGGGATTGGAAGTGTTAGCTTAAAACCTTTTCATTCATTCATTATCAGCTTAAAACCTTTTCATTCATTCATTATCTTCCGCCTAATATTCTATGAAAGTCTCTAAGGATGCTAACCACTAAGCCAATGTGCCACCACTTAAAACTTTACTGCTTTTTAAATGTATTGTACTCTTGTATTATGGACGTTGTCTTTAGAATTTGGCTTTGTGGCAAATTCTTACAAATACTCTGTATTATTGGTCAGGTTCCTGAGGACAGTCAGTTTGTTACCAAGGTTTCAGGGTCTCTATCATCTGATTATACACATTTTTAATTTAAACACATTGTTTAAAATGACTCTTTTATTATCATTGCATTCACTGGGAGAAGATGAAACATTCCCGAGTCCATTGCAGACATGAGAGGGAAACCCATACAGACATGGGGAGCATATACAAATTCTACAACAGAGGTATCAAACTACCTTCAGCCTCATTTGCCTTTGCTTTCTCAATACCTTCTGCTTATTCCTAAACTAGGGTGGGGTGTCGGATCATCCAAAGGAGAACATTTCTGGCGCTGCAAAGATACTCCCAAGACCGGGTGCCAATCCATCGCTGGGCACTTATTCAAACACAAGTGGCAAATTACTATTCATTATCTTTTGCTTAATCCTATACTAGGGTCACGGAGGGGTTCCCCATGCCCAGCCAGGGAAGAATGTTTCGGTTGCTGGGCAGATACACCCAGGACAGGATGAATAAACAACCTTATTCAAGGATCCAGGTTCAAACTTTGAAAGAAACATGGATTGCGGTGAACTGCCTGATCTAAATTGCACCTATTGTGTTTGCGTGCGCCCAGCGTTGGATTGGCGGTCTGTCCTGGTGCTGGAAAGAGTTACCCCTGGATATCCTAGTATAGGATGAGATGAGACGAGACCATTGTGGACAATGACTCAGCTATCATCTGGTGAGTTGTGTTTTTACTAATGAATTGATGTATTCCCAACATTGCACCTATATGAAAAGCAAATTAAAACAGACTGTATAATAAAGCAAAGGTATGAGAGGGAGTGCATCATTATAAATTAATCACGGTAAGGAGTTGTTGTTAGGCACAACGTCTAGTGGAGTACAGTTATTCCTCTTTTTCATGGTTTATTAATTTTCTTATTTACCAGAATGTTTTTTTTTTTAATTTTTTTTTATTTTTTTGTATATAAAATGACTTCTAAGTATTCTGATTGGTTAAGGTTAAGGGTCTTTCTCAAGTACCCACATTGGTAAGACTTTCCATTATTCAAAATAATGCACAACAAAACACTATTATAAAAAAAAAAACAAGGTTTAAATTATTAATGCCTTTATTAGATTCAAAATCGCTTATAAACTGGTCTTCTGTGACATAATTTAGTCCGCTTTTTAAAGTAAATGCTGATCAAAGCTAATCATGAATATCAGGATTCCGATTTCTCTAACAATGAAATACTGCCATCTAGTTGTCAAATTACTGAACACAGTTCATAAAGAAACATTTAGACAATAATATATTGTATATTATGCATGAGTACAAATGTGAAGCAGTCAGAGGTGTGCATTATTTTCAATAACGTCATGGCTGGACCAAGTGCCTAGCAAATCAGGTTTAAGGACCAGAATAACCTGTTTTATAAAAGATGCTAAATCTAAATGCATACATATATATCAGCAGAGCAAAAATGGGGTGGAAGCATGGATAGAAACCTGGTGCTAGAACATTTGGGTTTCCTTTCTTGGCCACCATGTGATGAAGTGCTGTCACCAGTTCAGTTCTTTCAGGGAAGCTCACTGCTGCACTGTTTTGCGTTTTGTCTGTCTGTGCTTCGGTGGCAAACTGACCGATTGCATCACTCTGCTGTATGACCGAACATGTGAAAGAGAAGAAAAACAATAAATGAAACTTTGAAGAAATGTTAGGGACGACATGAATGGAAAAATCTACATTTTCCTTGTGATCTGCTCTTTAAGTTATGATCAAGAAATCTGTTCTGTCTGAACCAGCACACAGGCAGCTGTATTAAGTTTTTCCTTAAAATCCAAAAATGTTCCTTTAAAAAATACCACATTAAATATTTTAATAAAGATTTTCTTGAATGCTTCACTTTCCTCTATTTTAAGTTACTGATTACAAAAATAAATTTTGATATCTTATGGGTCACTGTTTTGTCCGCTGTGCTCTTCCCATATTTTTCTATACAATTTCATGGCCCCCCTCCTCCATTATGCTTGGTTCTTTTCATGGGATAATATTACCTTTTAGATGAAATTAAAAGTGATCTCTGTAAAGTCTCTATTGTTTCCAATGTTTTAAATCAATTCTTAAAGCTTGACCATGAACATTAACTTATGTTTAGTAATTGTAAGCAACTTGATAAGTATCCACTAAGTTTTCATGGTGCACCCCTAATATTGCAGGTGCTGGTCATAAAATTTAAATGTTGTGAAAAAGCCAATCAGAAAAGAATTTCAGTAATTCTATTTAAAAAGTGAAACTTGTATAATAAATTATTTCATTACACACAGACTAATATATTTCAAAAGTTTATTTTAATTGTGATGATTATATCTGACAACTAATGAAAATCCCAAATTCTGTATCTAACAATATAAAAAAAAATAAGGAAAGTTGGCCAATTGAAAAGTATGAATGTGAAATGTATGTGCATATACAGCACTCAATATTCACTTGGAGCTCCTTTGGCCTGGATTACTGCAGCAATGCAGTGTGGCATGGAGTCGATCGGTCTGTGGCGCTGCTCGGGGGCTATGAAAGCCCAGGTTGCTCTGATAGTGGCCTTCAGCTCTTCTAAATTGTTGGGTCTGGCATATCCCATTTTCCTCTTTGCAATACCTCTCAGATTTTAATGGAGCATTTTTCTTTGCTAATGTGTGCAAGTGCCAAGTCCTATTGGAAAATGAAATCTGCATCTACATTATGTTGGTCAGCTACAGGAAACATGAAGTGCTCCAAACCTTCCTGGTAGACCGCTGCAACCTTGGACCTCAGAAAACACAATGGAACAACACCAGCAGATGACATGGCACACCAAACCATTACTGACTGTGAAAACTTTACTCTGGACCTCAAGTAATGTGGATTCTGTCCTTTTTTCCTCCAAATTCTGGGACCTTTATTTACAAAGGATCTGCAAAATTTACTTTCATCAGAGAACATAAGTTTGAAATACTTAACAGCAGTCCAGTCCTTTTTGTCTTTAGCCCAGGTGAGACGCTTCTAGCGCTGTCTCTTGTTCAAGAGAGGCTTGAAAGAAAAAATGCGAAAGCTGAAAGCCATTGTCATGCATACGTCTGTGCATGGTGGTTTTTGAAGCAGTGACTCCAGTTGCAGGCCACTCTGTGAATTTCCCCCACATTTTTAACCCTAACCCTAAGCCTAGAATATTATTAAACATTACCACTGTGACAGAACAACCAACTTAGTCATGTTCTGTTCCTGCTCTAGTTTCAGTCCATACTCCCATTCCTTCATTCAATCTGTCAACTAATGCTAATTAGCAGCTAATGCTAACTCCTCACTGTTTACATTTGCTAGCCTGGAACATTTTACATTTTTTCAGTTATACTGGACTTAAACTTTATAGCAGGAATGTTAAATATTACACTTAATACTCACCTTAGCTCCAC
>JAOUQT010310061.1:0-15749 GCA_025769995.1 Xyliphius kryptos | reverse complement strand
ACACACACACACTCACACACACACACACACACACACACACACACACACACACACACACACACACACACACAGAGGATGCACTATAATGCATGTTGGATGTTTCCTCTATATTTAGCCGCAGCATTGTCAGCGCTTTCATGCTGCCCACATCGGTATCCTTAATCAATAACGTTTATTGATCCTGCTTTTAAATATAGAGCTGAAATCTGCCTCTCTCGTGACATTCACTATATTTAGATTTAACCTTCCTTTGGCTGTGTGGCTCGTTTGTTAACGTACATGTCAATAATCAGAAAAATAATGCATATGTAATTTAAATACAGTCTGTTTACAACTTTTAAATATGATGCCAACGCTAAAATAACCAATATGCAATCATAAAAGCATGGTTATGTGTGTACATTACACTGCATGGATCGAAGAAGGCGTTTGTGTGTTTCCTCAGCCGCCGTTCGATGGTGAAGATGAGGACGAGCTGTTCCAGTCCATCATGGAGCATAACGTTTCCTATCCCAAAGCCTTGTCCAAGGAGGCGGTATCCATCTGCAAAGGGGTGAGAGAGATAAAAAGGTTTTAATTAAGAGCTGTGTCATTTTGTTTGCATGTAACACTCGTAATCATTTTTATGAGCAGTGTTTAAAAAACAGCATGTTGTTTATTTGTAATGAAATCGATCGTCCAATCACATTGCACCATCAGATAACAAGGTCTCATAGTCTTGAAAGTCCAAGCAGCAGCGAATATAAAATTATGAAATACTTAATTGCCTCAAAGTTAAGTTCCTAACTTGTGATCATTGATGGTTATAATTTTTTTCCCTCAAAATTGACTTTAATTTAGCCCCGTCTCGCAGTCTTCAGAGTTTGTATGGATGGTGGAGAACAAGATGAGAAGTTGAAGCAGATTAACTGAATGTGCAATATGATGTGTGGTTCTGGACTGCAGTAATTCAGTGTACAGTGGCGCCCTTGTGCACAGATGACCCAAAGATCACAAATGATCAAAAAAGAGGACAAAATTTTATCAACTTTAAAAAAAGCGTCCGCTCACTTCGTTATGTGTAGCACTCACTTCATGCCAGATGACCAACACAATTATGGGATGGTGAAATTGGGACCCGTGCAACGACTTGGAATAGGAGCGAGCTTTATTACAGACAGTATTAACTCTCAAACCGCCGTCGTTCTGCCGGTGGAACTTGCCAAATGTCCTGCTCCTGTCCCATGGCTTTCTTTCTTCCCACAGCATATAAAGGCTGCACCAATAAAGGCCGCCACGCCGCTGTAACCGCATGCTTTACCAACAATATGTACATGTAAAGAAGTTAACCAGGCAGAATTCCGAGTTGTGATGCTTTGCTGTCCTCTGGTGGTCTCTTCTTTATGACTCAAATCTAATCGGCTGAATGTTGTTATTAAAGACAGAGCCCCCCACAGTCACTGCAGATTCATCCCCTTCATCGATTTGAAAAATATCTTCTGAATCTGACGAACTAGCACTGGAAAACTCACATTCCATCTCAGTCATCCCCGCCATTTTTTAGCGGCATTATTTACTGTTTCCTCCCGTGACATCACACGGAATTTCCGGAGTGACTGGGATTTTCTGTCAATTTACTTTAACTTGTCACTTTTAAAAAATTGTATATTCACGTTTACATTTTAGAAGCTAAAATAATGTGGAATCTTCAGGGTGCTCCATTAGGTGGTGCTCAGCCTTTAAGTTTCTGTATGATGCAGTGGAACATCTCATCGCACCCCTACATATCACACTCCTTCGGATCAGGATCTGTAGAATATTAGGTCTCTGTTAAAACACTTAAGTCTTAGCGTGGAGATATTTAAAAAATAAAATTCTTTTTCTTCTCGATTCACTCCTCCTCTGTTCTCTCTCTCACTCTTTTTCTCTCTGTCTCGTACCTTTCACACTGGGTTCATCTGTACTCAATGGCTCGCCGCTAATAGCCCTGTGCAAGTGTGCATGGCGGGATGGCGGTTCCTGGGTCTGGCTCCATTAATGGATACAAAGTGTCTGTCAGAAGCCTGACCCAGAAATGCGTGTGAGACCAGTGCGTGCAGAAGAACTCGCCTCGTATCGATTTCACTGCGAATCTAATCGCGAGCACTAATCGATGGTGGTCCATATAAGTAACAATGTCATTATTATTATAATAGTGTTGTGTTGTATTGTGTTGTGTTGTGTTGTGTGTCAGCTGATGACAAAACACCCGTCCAAACGTCTGGGCTGTGGATCGGAGGGCGAGCGGGACATTCGGGAACACGCCTTTTTCCGCCGAATCGACTGGGAACGGCTTGAGAACCGAGAGATCCAGCCGCCGTTCAAACCTAAAGTTGTGAGTGCACACATCAAAATATATATAAAAAATAATTCAATAAATACAATTTGTAAATGAAGGTGTTTATTATTAAGGGAGAAAAAAGATCGAAAACTTCATGACCCTTTATGAAAAAGTGATTGTCCCCCCTTGTTAAAACATACTATAACTGTGGTTTATCACACCTGAGTACATTGTCACTAGTCACACCCAGGCCTAATCTCAATCAAGACAACACTTAAATAGGACCTCCCTGAAGTGAAGTCCACCAAAAGATCCTTAAATCATGCCGAGATCCAAAGAGATTCAGGAACAATTGAAAATGGAAGTAACTGAGATCTATCAGTCTGGAAAGGGTTATAAAGTTATTTCCAAAGCTTTGGGAATCCAGCGAACCACAGTGAGAGCCATTATCCACAAATGGCAAAGACATGGAACAGTGGTGAGCCTTCTAGGAGTGGCCAGCCACCCAAAATTACTACAAGAGCGCAGCGACGACTCGTCCAAGAGTTCACAAAAGACCCCACAACAATGTCCAAAGAACTGCAGGCCTCACTTGCTTCAGTTAAGGTCATGCCTCCACCATCAGTTCTAAGAAGAAAACCACTGCTGAGCAAAAAGAACATTAAAGATCGTCTCAGTTTTCCCAACACACATCTTGATGATCCCCAAGACTTTTGGGCAAACATTATGTGGACCGATGAGACAAAAGTTGAACTCTTTGGAAAGTGTGTGTGCCATTACATCTGGTGTAAAAGAAGCACTGCATTTCAGACAAAAATGTGGGATGGTCTGGGGCTGTTTTGCTGCATCAGGACCTGGAATTCTGCTGTCTACCGAAGGGTTCTGAAGGAAAACGTCCGACCATCCGTTCGTGACCTCAGGCTGAAAGTAGCTTGGGTTCTGCAGCAGGACAATGATTTAAAATACACCAGCAAGTCCACCTCTGAATGGCTGAAGTAAAACAAAATGAAGACTTTAAAGTGGCCTAGTCAAAGTCCTGACCTGAATCCTATTGAGATGCTGTGGTATGACCTTAAAAAGGCTGTTCATGCTCAAAAACCCTCTAATGTAACTGAATTAGAACAACTCTGCAAAGATGAGTCAGCCAAAATTTCTCCAGAATGACTTAAAAGACTCATTGCAAGTTATCGCAAACGCTTGGTTGCAGTTGTTGCTGCTTAGAGTGGCCCAACCAGCTATTACGTTTAGGGGGCAATCACTTTTTCATATAGGGCCATGTAGGTTTGGATTTTTTTCTCCCTTAATAATAAACACTTTCATTTACAAATTGCATTTTGTGTTTACTTGTGTTGTCTTTGACTACTATTTCAATTGGTTTGATGTTCTGAAACACGAAAACAGGAAATGAGGAAGGGGCAAACACTTTTTCACACCACTGTATATAAATGAAATATTTAATAATTGAAACAACTTTACATGTAAGCGTTGCGACCTTAGTGATTTCACACACACACACGCACACATACACACACACACACACACACACACACTAGTGTCTTTCTGTCTTGCTGTTTAAGACCGAGAGAGAGATAGAGCAAGCGCTGTGTGCACGTGCCCGTTGGCAGTCCGTCATGGCTGTGTGAGCGGGCGGGGTGGGCAGGGTGAGTGGGGTGAGCGGAGCATGGCTGCCCATAAGCATCTGCCCCAGTGACAAATGTGGCGATCTTGAAAAACAAGCTGCAACAAAATGGGGTCAAATATGAGTTAACTGACCCAAATTCACACAGAGCCATAGAGCCCTCGCAACGCGACTCACGCGTTAACAAGCACATTCTGAATATAGAGACTCACATACAAGGATAAACCTCCTAAACTTCCCTTGCAGGTCTGTTACCACAGGTGTCAAAAATAAGGCAACATTTAAAGTTTAAACCAGTCTGTTTGTTATCGTTCTGAGGTGGGTGTGTATTTATGGGCGTGGCAGCTCAGCGAGTGGGGTGCAGGCTAGCAGTCTGAAGGTTGTGGGTTCAAACCCCAGATCCACTAAAGTTGAGTCAGACCACTAACCCTTACTACAAAACAGGTAGATACGCTCCTTAAATCTGATTGGCTGAGCCGTTTGTCCAGCCGGGACATTGTTGACAGTAACACACACCTCTGAGTGCTTCACATTTGTATCAGTGTTAATATACAATACCTTATCAATTATTTTCCAGATGTTTTAAATAAACTGTGGCCTGCAATTTGTATTGTATTTGATCGTTAGAAAAACCTGTTATTCACTTTAAAAAAACAGACGAGATTACGTAGTGGGAGAGAATATTTAACAATTTTGTTTTCCATAAAACTCATTTACATTTAGTCATTTAGCAGACGCTTTTATTCAAAGCGACTTGCAAATGAGAGAACAACATTTCAGTATTTTTAGGAAGCATTTATAAATCCAACCTTGTTTTTTTATTATAGTGTGTTTGTAATCATTAAGATGTTGCGTATTATTGTGAATAAATTACGGGGAAGAGGTGCATCTGGCCTAACAACACCTCTTAACTGTGATTTATTTGCAGTAATGCCACGGCCTCTTGTACCTTTATTAATCCAGGAGGCAGAACCCGACCCTGCGGTCTAACCCCAGTCATCACGTTGGGAATGACGTTATGTGTTATGTAACGGAATATTCACAACAAAGAGAATAGTTTCTGGAATGTTTCCAAAAACAACAGAACCTCAAAAAGTAAATTCTGTGCTGTCTCCGGTTCGTTCCAGCCTGCTCTCCCCTCCTCGTTAGTTCTGTTCTAATGATGATTTACTCGCCCAATATCAGTCTCTCACACATCTATGAGCGCGAGAAGCAGTAGATTCAGACGGTCGAGCCTTATGGACATTAATCATCATCGCCGCCTGTGTCCCTCAGCTGAGGCGAAATCTGGGTCAACCGTCACCACCGCGTGCGTTCCACTAACCCAGGAGAGTCATGTGCCCCGAAAATGTTTATTGCAAGACACAGGAAGATGTTTTGTCGCTTCCCAAAACGTCTGTGAACGATGCTGTCATGGGTTTACTGTAAATGAGTCCTCCTGACTGGGGGTCCAAAGGGAACGGATTTATTTTGTAACCTTTGAAGTTGTGAAGGTGTTAGTTGCTGCATTTCAGGTGGAGCCTTGATGTAAACACAAAAAACTTGGTAGATCACAGCAGGTGCAGAACTCGCCCCGTGTTATATCCTGCTTCTCTTTTTCTAATTATATTAGCATCAAAATATTTTCATTCCTTCATCATCTTACGCTAAATCCTTTATGAGGGTCGCGGGGGGTTCTGCATGAATTTCTGATTTGAATCCCAATCTGGGTGGAGTTTCTATGTTCTCCCTGTGGGTTTTCTCCGGGTTCTTAGTTTTTTGTCCCACAGTCCAAAAACATCAATTTAAGGTGAACTGACTGCTCTATATTGCCCATATAGCGTGCATGTGTGTGTGTTGCCCTATAATACTCAAAGGTGCCAATAATTATAAAGGGTGCTGTTGATTGTGCAATAAAATTCACTCACTTTTTATATGTGCAATAACTATTTCAGTGACGTTGTTAGTTTGGTGGGACGTGGTTACTGAGAGCGGTGCTGGTGGTACAGTCTAACTGCGGCGAGAATGAAGGACCTGTGGTAACGCTCCCGAACATACTTCGGATGACGCAGCCGATCGCTGAAGGTGCTGCCCTGTGTCGCCAGAGTATCATATCATATGTGGGCTATGATTCCATAGGAGCTGCTCTCCAGTCTGTTCCTTGTCTGCATCAGTGATGCTGCTGCCCGCACACCAGTCCATAAAATATGACTGATGTCACCACAGTGTTGAAAAAGGTCAGAAGGTGTGGCTCCTGCACCTGAAACGTCAGTGCAGCAGAGTTGTCCGACCAATACAGTGTTAAGGTGGACACCCAAGAACTTATAAGTCCACCACCATGTCAATGTCCACTCCAATGATGTTCACGGAACCTACGCAAATCCACCAACAGCTCTAGTTTTCTCAGTGTTGATCTAGAGGCAGTTACATAGGCACCAATCGTAAAATCACCATTAAGATCATCATAACATCCTAAATTAATAATTCAGTTAAACATTCATAAATACAAATAAAGTTTCAGTGTAAAGACACAAATGTAAAAGGTTCCTTTAACTGCTGATTTGATTCAGGTTTTTGCAGCAGCACAGAAATCGAAGTCCCTGACCTGGGGTTTGTAACGTCATGTGGCTCACTGCATTGAAAAAAAAGCTTTTCCTTCAAACAGCTAACTTCTGAGAAAGTCACTGTAATGAAACAGAAGCACAATGGAATGTTCCAGAAGCAGCCGTCTGTTATTAAGGCATGGTCGTCCTTTAATTGTCCCATGGTCATTAAAAAGTTTAGACCCAATTAATTAAGCAAAGTCACAGGAAAGTGGCAGATATTAAAAAATCTTATTTTCGATTGTTTTGTGGCTTCTGATGAGTCCGCTGAAACCGTGATGCACCATTTACCGAGCAGGTCCTCAGTTTGGGTTCCTGTAAGGAGCAGGGGATTAAAGGTTTTTAGAAAACCTGCCCAGGGATCGAAAAGCACCTGCTGTTTTCCAAACGTGCAGCAGCAGCCTGTCAAACATCTGAAGGCGTACGTTCAAGGAAACATTAGAACTATTTCAACGGTAGCGGGCAGCAGAATCTTTAACATTGAGATTAACAGAGAAATTAGAGCTGCTTAGCTTCTCCGAACCCTTTCAGCAGCCGATTCCAGGAACCGTGACCCGTCTGTTCTGCACCGGGATAGGTCCCGTTTAGAAGCCAGTTTCATGATTTCACCATGCGCTACATCAGTGACCTCCAGAACACTTATTTAATCAAAGCTCCACAGACTGTGTGCTCGTAAGGAAACCGGCTTGGGGAGAACATGCAAACTTCCAACACTCCCAATATGACACTTTTTTCACCAAGGCATCGTGTCACCCCCATGAATACTCATTCACATCACATTTCCATCCTGGATTTTTTTAATAATGGAGTGATTTGAAGAAGCTCCGCCCGGCGGTGCTGTTACTGAACGCCTCTGTATTTTTCTCGAGTCGACTTGAGTTCGGAGACTCTGTGCCATCTCACTCTCATTCAGGACTCTTCCTGTCAGCCGGCGTGGATGAGGACGAGAGTTGACTATTTTTGTCTCGTCTCCAGTTCTGCGTGGTATAAAGGCTGGCAGCTTCACAAAGGAAACGCCATCTCGGTTCAATCTCACCCCCCGTGTCATTCAGTGGCTCAGAACGGCACTCAGCACCGCTCCATTCAGCCGGGCCTCCGTCGGCCTCTCCATTGGCCTCCCTGTCGGCGCGTGCTTTGTATCTGAATTGCAAAGGTCCATTTTGAGCTTCTATGAACCCCCTCTCTTTAAGTGTTTGACGATATGATTTGGAAGTGAAATGAGGGTGCTTTTTTTTTATTTACTCACCCAAAATTACACTGAGTTAGCAAATGGGTGCAGCGCTGGTTTCCACATTCTATCAGACCAAAAAATGTAACGCTAGCGGGTTCTGTGGGTTCTCCTCTCTTGCCTCCTTTCTGTGCGTTTTCCTCTCTGTGGGTTCTCATCATGTGTTCTCTTCGTGGGTTTTACTCTCTGGGTTCTCCTACCTTGCTTTGTCTCTGGGTTTTCCTGTCAGTGGGTTCTCCTCTCTTGCCTCCTCTCTGTGGGTTCTCCTCATCGTGGGTTACTCTGTGGGTTCTCCTCTCTTGCTTCCTCTCTGTGGGTTTTCCTGTCAGTGAGTTTTCCTTCCTTGCCTTGTCTCTGTGGATTCTTCTCTTTGTGCGTTCTCCTGTCTGAGGGTTCTCCTCTCTCTCCTACCACTTTTCCTTCCACCCGTCCAGAACGTGTCCCCAACATTTGAGAACCACTGTCTTTATGAATGAACGTGCTACAGTTTTCATAGGCACCCTCTAAAACTTTACAGATGCCTTTTAAAGAGATCTGCGAAGTGGAAACAGAGTTAGAATAATATATTAACAGCTCCTCTAATCTCAGTATTTTCTGCTCAATCCTGTGCTGGGGGGTGGGAGTGATCCTCATACCCAAATTATGGAGAATGTTTCAGTCATTGGGAAGATACACCCAGGAAAGGGTGCCCATCCATCATTGGGCACAAACTCACTTATACACACACATACAATATTTCAGGCCAATTTAGAGCAGCCTACTCACCTTGAATCCATGTTTTTGGACTGTGGGAGGAAACCCAGATTGGAATTCAAACCTAGATCCCCAGCGCTGAGAGGCGTATGTGCTGATTAATATACTGTGTATTAATGTATGTCCCAATAATCTAGTTCACATAGTGTATTACAGTTCCGTTGTGTGAACAGACATGACGTTTTGGCTTCGTCGCATCCTGTCGTTGAATTCTTGAAAAATCCCCCAGGGCTCATTATGCAGATTTCACGCTCCACATTGCTCCACCTGGAGTCCCGCTGGCTCGCTGTGGATGGGTGCTAAGGGACGCGAGGCGCAGGTGCGGCGGCTGAGGTTCACAATCTGCACTGCGAGGGTGTGGCTGATGTCTGTACTGACACCATTCCGCATGACTGCACTGCGTTTTTACAGGCTTTAAGACACTGATGCTGTCAATCTGCTCGTCACCGACAAATTAAACTCATAATTCGACATCCTGTATAAAATAGGGTGGCAAAAGGAGAATATACCAATGAATATTTTTAGACATGTCACAAAAAGGGAGAAAACACATAATCATAAAACTTCAAAGTCTAGCTATATGGTAATATATAAGGTGGCACTGTGGGAGTTTTGAATATTAATATTATATAAAATTATTTTTCATCATAAGTTTTTTATTTCTAATTTTTGACGGGTACGGTGTATAATACACTCCTGATCAAAATCTTAAGACCAGTTATAAAATTGTAAGAATTTGCATTGGGCACTATTGGATCTTAAGAAGGTTTTAAGTAGAGCTTCACAATGCTAAAAGTAGGAAGTCTGCGCAAGAGACAAAATATTTTGAGCAGCCAATTTTTTGAAAACTGCCTTTACACTCAGAAACAGGATTGTTTTCAGCTGATCAAAAGTTTCAGACCATGGCCTTTAAAAGCCAAAATCTGTGCAAATATTTGGATTCCATGTCATTTTCTGTCAAATATTTACACAATCAAGACCTCCTGATGGCAAAAGCAAATAAAGCTAACTCATTTTGAACGTGGTAAGACTGTTGAGCTGCGTAAGCAAGGCCTCTCACAATGTGCCAGTGCTGCTGAGGTTGGACGCAGTAAGACAGTCATTTTGCATTTTTTAATTGAGCCTGAGTGTTATGGAGCAAAAAAGTCAAGTGGTAGACCCAAAAAAAGTCACCAGTACTGATCCGATTGGCTGTCTGTCAAGACAATGGACGGTCCTCTACTTTACCCAAATTAAGGTCATTACTAAAAAAAAAGAAATGTAACCTTGATGGTCTGGATAACTTCCAACATTACTGGCATGACAAGAAGATCCCACAATGGGGGGGAGGCATCATGATTTGGGGACAATGGAACAGTGGAGTTTTAGGTTGTGCAGGTGCGTCAAACAGCAGCTGGCTATGTGGAGATGGAGATGTTGCAGTGGGCATCCCTCATGACTGAGGTCTGGGTTTGTTGACAGGACCAGACAGGACTTCTTAAGATCTAATAGTGCAGAATGCAAATTCTTGCAATTTTTTAACTGTTCTTTAAGATTTTGATCAGGAATGTATATAATGAGCAACTTTAATCACAGTCGGTTCCACCGGTGTTAACGCTTCTGCGCTCATCTCTTTGCAGTGCGGAAAGGGCGCCGAAAACTTCGACAAGTTCTTCACGCGCACCCAGCCCCAGCTCACCCCGCCCGATCAGCTCGTCATCGCCAACATCGACCAGAACGAGTTTGCAGGATTCACCTTTGTCAACCCGCAGTTCATCCATCCGTCCCTCACCAACACCGCATGAAGGACGGAGGCAGAGGAAATGCGTAACTCCACCTACAAATGCCCTGAAACACCAACCTGCTTCAACTCTTTCTCTTTATTAGTCACACATTTCAGTGTCTCTGCTTTTCACTCTGATTTTAGTCCAGCTCACGCAAACGTTTACCCGCGCAGACACGTACGGCCCCATTGTATCTCGTGTAAGTGTTTACAATGCAAACAGGTTTTTGTGATCTCACTGCCGTTACAGCAGAAACCAGTGCTTCCTGGTCTGATGTAACCCCAACCAGTCTTCCCAATCAGGGGGCGTGGCATGTATGAGCAAGCGGCACCTCCAACATCGGTGCGTTACTGTAATTAATCCTGAAGTTCAACTTAATCTGATTTAAACAGCAAAAAAGTTCATTTAATCACTGCGTTTAGATTTTAATTCAATCATTTTCCCTGCGTTTTATATCTGGTTAGTGTAAAGTGAATATTCAAGGTATTCAATGTCTTGATCGCTGATTAAATGTGTAATATCATTTATCTTATTGTTTATCTCTGTTTTACTTTAATAGAAATTCTCGTTTCCTTTTCTGCTTCATACCATTCGATAATGATGATTTTTAACAATTCACTGTGTGAGTGAGTTGTAACGCCCCTCTGTGGTCTGATAGTTCACCTGTCGTCGTTCCCTGTGTTTTTTTGGGTTCTGTGGAATTAACCCTGCGGACGTTTGCTTTGTTTTTTTTACGTGAGATCGTTTCGGATCAAATGAAGTGTTTGCATATCTGTCATAGGCACGTGATGTACTGCATGCTCCTAAAGCGCAAGTTGCCATGACGATGAGTATTACGTCTTGAAATGCGTTAGAACTGTGTGAAATCGTCTTTATACAATGTTCTAGACTCACCTACGTGGCTCTCCTGCTTCGGTTCTCTATCTTTAGCCTAGTCTTCAAGTGTTTTAATGAATTTGTAAATACTCAGAAAAAGTTATTTAACGAAAGTAGAAAAAGGAATTTTTATACCAACAACTGAATGTGATGTGATGACTGATATTAACCCTGATATATTGATTATGATATGAGTTATAATTATTGATTGATTTAGCTTCCATGTGAATATTTTCTTCCTTTGTTCTCTGCCGGTTTATTTGCCAAAAAACTTACATGAGACATGAGCGAGAGGGGGGATAAAGGATTTTTCTTTTAATCATGTTTTCCATTATTATCTACAAACCAATACCCTCCAGTGCCAATAATTAAACAACTATAAGATGAATAATTAGTTCACGTTTATTTATTTAAGTCTGAATCCTCGACAAACAAGCTGAAGTGACCATGTAAAGAAAAAACTGGTGTGTGTTTGTTTGTTTTAAAAGGAAGAACCCTTGTGAGGACCGTCATTAGAATTTTTGTCGTGACCTGAGAGTAGTTGTTTATAAAAGTTAATGAGGCCCACTAATGTTCATTAAGGTTCCGATTATCAAAAAACACTTTTTTTTTGTTTTGTTTTTTGCCCATAAACTTCTGATGATGTCATTGTGTCGCTGAGATCTGTTTGTAGCGGGGCTTGTGTTTGCCGCCCATCGGTTCCCATCTGCATGATACGAGCTTCAGCGTATAGTCTGTCTGAGAGCATGTGAAGTCCGAACACATGGGCTCCTGTGGTTCTGTGGCTTTGTTGGTCGGCATGGTAATAAGATGCACCCAGTTAGTCTCAAACCTCCGAACTAAACGGAAATTGACGAAATTGACGAAGGGCACGAGAACTTTTACGAAGCAGCAGATATTTTTGTTTGATCTTAAAGCATGTTGGGCGTCTGAAGTTTATTTATTTAGAATTATATATATATATATATATATATATATATATATATATATATGTGTGTGTGTAAAATTAAGAGACCACTGCACAGTTTTTTAAGAATTTGCATCTCTACATGTATGACAGCCATTCCATCCCATTGGCAGTTGAATTCCAACCTTCATTCTAATTAATGTGCTTCTGATTAGGTGATCACCTGAGCCAAATTTTACTTAACGAGGAAAAAACACTGCTGTGCTCTTCACAATCCTTTTGCAATAGGACAACAAGTGCTAGGAATAGCTCTAGGAATAGGATACAGTTAGGATTCATTACAACAAGGTCAAGCAGCAGACACTGGGGACAACAAAGCTACAGACCGACTGAGGGCGATATTGACTCTCCACTGACCGGGATTACATCATCTTATTGGAACCGCAGCATGACATCATGTGACCTACAAAAGGAATGGCAAATGGCAGCTGGGGTGTAGTACACGGCAAGAACAGTTGGTAACAGGCTCCTAGAGGCAGGGCTCAAGTCATGCTAAGCTAAAAAACAGCAATGAGAATAAGAAGCAAAGGAGTGCCAGGCTGAAGTTTGCAAAAGACCATAAGCATTGGACCATAGAGAACTGAGGCCAGTTTTCAGCTTTGCCCAACACCTGCTCGTCTTAACGGTTAGACAGAGACCTGAAGAGGTGTACGAGACACAGTGTCTTGCACCCACTATGAAATTTGGTGGAGCATCAGTGACGGTCTGGGGATGCCTCAGCAAGTCTGGAATTGGGCAGGTTCATCTTTGCGAAGGACGTATGAATCAAAGTTCATACAAAGTTCTCCTGGAAAATTACTTCCCTCTGCTCTTCCACTGTTCCCCAACTTTGAGGAATGTTTTTTGTTGCTTCATGCCACACAGCTAGGCCAATCAATGTGTGGATGAAGGACCACCAGATCAAGACTTTGCCATGCCCAGCCCAATCTCCAGACCTGAACCCAATTGAAAACCTCTGGAATGTATTCAAGAGGAAGGTGGATAGCCACAACCCATCAAACAAAACTGAACTATTGGAATATTTGCTCCAGGTGTGGCATAGCGTTACCCAAAAGCAATAAGAGACTGTACATGAAAGCTGGGATTAAAAATCATGCTTATTCCACTAAATATGGATTTCTGAACTCTTCCTGAGTTAAAACATTAGTATTGTTGTTTCTAAAGGAATATGAACTTGTTTTATTTGCATTATTTGAGGTCTGACCATTTGACCATTTCTTATTTTCAGCAAATAAATTTGCGAGATGTTGTCAATAGCTTATAGAGTAAAATGACAATGTTCATTTTACTCAAACATATACCTATAAAGAGTAAAATCAGAGAAACTTTTTGTAATCATTTTGCAGTGATCTCTTAATTTTTAATTAAAACTTGTGTGTGGAATGTAAAAAAAATCTATATCTGCCATCTGACTTTCAAAAATGTGAAAATCTTCTAATATTCTTAACTTTAAGACCCAATCGTCGACAAATGTAGAATCTCTGCTATCAAAACGGGGTGTGCCGTGCTTCTGCTGACCCCGGTGTCTGGTTAGGGTTAAGCACCTGCGCTTAAGGGGGTATTAGAAACAGGGGGTATTAGTATTGGTATGAAGGCATATCAAGATGCCTCCGTAACAGAAGGAAGAGATAATGAAGAATAAAATAAATACAGTAAATGGAACCATGTCAAAATTGAGAGATATTTATTATTTATAGGCCGATTGAAAACGAACAGTTTGCGGAGATGAGCACATGCACATTCACGCTTGCTGCGTCTAGTGATTAACTATGTTGTTTCGGGCATAATTATTTGCGCGTGACTCCGACCCTCCCATCTGTTTACAACCCTCATCACTAAACCCATGCCAGTATCGCTGAGCCGGACCATCGCAGTGTTGCACTAACTGTGTGTCGTCTCCACCACCAAGAAATGAGTGTAGTGTTTACATTAATACTGTGTGCGCGTGACACACAAAGCCATATTCTTATCTTTAAAGTCGGAGGTGTCGCAACAATGGATACAGAGCTCCTCAGAGTCCCTTCTGATTGGATCGGCCCCACGTTGCACACTTTCAGCCGTGTGATTGTGATGAAGCAATCTGTCCCATTGTCCTAAAAAAATCATATCCTTCCTGTGCCTCGGTGAGTGTCTGCTAATGTGGGTGAAGTTAATTCCGTTTAGATTTTCAGCAGTTTGAGATGACATTCTTCTGTCCATTCTGAGTCTCTTCTGTTCAAATTTAACAGACTTCCTGTTCAAATTCAGACCAGTCACATATGAACACATCGTGGTGCAGAGGTTGGATAAACTGCTCCACCTACTTTAATTTACTCTTTATTGTTTGGCAGATTTCAAAACAAACCTCCTAAAAAATTGCAGATGTTATAAATAATGCTAATTAGAATGCTAAATAACACTTTAAACTAAAAAGATTATTTTTTGAAGTCTTTACGCCGCTCTATAACCAAAACAACATTTTTATTTTATGAATAGTTTCATCATTAATGTGAAGTCTGTTCCATTTGACACTGTTTCCGTCGCTGTCTTGTGACATTTTTTTCTTCTTCGATATAATAAATAAACCCCAACCTGTCGATCGACCTCCTGACTCCTGGTAGCGCCGCACTCACCCCGTACTGTGTACATACTGACCCACTGCCTGTACGTCTGCTGTTGGATTTGTAATGACTTTTGTTAGATCAGACCGCGTTTTCCTAACTGAGTCCAAAGTTACATCCGATGTAACCAATTTGTACCTAATGTATGAGATAACTGCAAATAAAATACAAAAAAGTATAATAATAAAGCACCATTTTGATTCTCTGGCATCATGGGTTACGATTCTTGCTCTTTATGTTCGAAGTTTAAAACACTGGTTTTTGCAATAACACTCAGATCTGAATGACTTGTGTGATCTGAATGTGTGTTTGCAGCCAGTCTGTATTTTAACAATGCAGTCATTTGGTTTAAATTATTCAAGTTACTTTTTTGGACTCTTCTGGATTCTGCAGCTCTGGCCCTCTGGCCTATCTTTGAATTGCATTATTTTAGATGTCTAGATGGCGTTTTGTGAAAAACTCCGAGGACACCTTGGTGTGGTATCAACAGTCTGTTCGGTGATTGATGAGATTGTTGCCTAAAGCTACATCATTTTTTAAAGACCAGGAGAGCGACTTTTTCAGTAATTATTCTTGAGGGACATCAGCGGCGGATAAACCAGATGAGGTGAGAGACGATGGTGCAACAACTCTTTATATAAATTATGCTGTAGCACCTTTGGACCATTTATTACAGCAAGGCTGCTCTGTGCAGATTGACAAGGATAGGATGAAAGTTTTATGGCTTGAACATGCCAGAAAGTTGCTGAATATTTTAGTATGCTCTGCTGGAGTTCCACAGGAGCTCAGTCCCTTTGTACATAACGTTCCCATTCAGAATCAGGAAGTACATTCATCTTTTGAGAGATGGTGGAACAAAAAAACAATAAATTTGTTTGATTAAAAATTTTGTTAATACTTAAGGACATGTTTTGGACTCAAACTTTAACCACAAGCCAGAAAAAAAGCAATAAAGAAAATGCTGATTGGGAACTACCGGTTGCTCCTGACTTTATCTCGTTTTTAGATATTTAGGAAGAAACCTTGTGAGGACCAATGCTTG
>JAOUQT010310053.1:0-15104 GCA_025769995.1 Xyliphius kryptos | reverse complement strand
ACATACACACACACACACACACAGCTAAATGAGCACACTTGCAACCCTCTACACCGTAACTGGTTAGCGATTGGGGCTACATGCCTTGCCCAAAGTCACTTCAGCCATTAAACATTTTGGCCACAAGTCAACAACTGTCCCGAAGTTTCTCTTCCTCCCCATCAAAGATTTAAACTCTTGTCTTCCATGTGATGGGTAGAAATACTGTCCACTTTACTAATAGATTTTAAGTGTGTTTCACTGCACCGATGGGTTAATTGTGGAGCACAGTAGGCAAAATGAATCACTTTGTCACATTTAATTACAGCTTTTCAACAGACTGGCTTTCTCCCACATTTAGCCATTCATCAGAATGGGATACTTTTATTTCTTTATTATATTTTTAACTCTTGCATTACTTCTTATGGTTATGTGAGAGAATTCTATTTGCAGGTAATGTACCATCAACCTAAACAATGTTGAAGACCTTTCAAAATGGTGACATCAGGATGACTGTGGCTGCATCACCATGTTTAATGTGATTTAAAACCAAAGGAAAAAAAACACACACTATAAAAAATCTGTGATATCTGTGACATATTTCACTGGTAATATTAATGTTTTAAGTGGGTGGGTGGTCATTGCTCTTTTACTGCCTTGAACCACTTCTATGTCGGTTTTCAAATCATTATTGACCTACATCATGATCATTACTAGGATGGAGATAATGGCATTTTATTACTTTGTTTGTGAACTAGATAGGGAACACCTTGTTAATTCAAAACATTTAAGTTTTAGCTATGTTGAAGTTTCAGTTCTTTAATATTATTTTCTTACTGTAATTTTTATTAGCTAAAGATTTGTTTTGTCGTTGCATGTTTTTTTGTTAATGTACATTTTGCATCACTCTAGCTAAAACAGTTACAACAACAGATGCAGGAGCAGCTTAAAGCTCATCAGCAAGTGCAATTACAAACCTTGCAATGTGAACAGAACAGACTTTTGGGACTGATGCAGGCTTCCACAGGTAGGTTTTACAAAATTCTTTGTGTTCAACAGGTCTGCTTTTATAAAATGTAAATCTGTCAGCATTGGTAAATGTGGTGTTGAAAAAATGCTTTCTTTGATGAATAAATAAATATGTAAAATAGTTCATAGATTGAAAAATTGTAGGCCAATAAAATGGATGAGTTTTGCAAAATATATAGATTGAATGATTTAAAAGTTCTTCCAAACTAAAGTGTTTTAAATGTTATTATGCAATGCCATTGTTTAACAGACTTCTGTATTTTATTCAATCATTTGTCTATTCAGCAGAACCCAGCAATAAAAACCAAGCATGCTTCAACAATACAGGGACTGTGCAAACAGGACCTGAGACAATGCACACAAGACAGGTTCAGGTCACAAACCAGCTACCCATGGAATTAAAAATGACACTGGGTAATGTACATTCAACATTACTTGTTTTTTTTGGTTTTCCAAAAATTCCAGTTGATATAAATATTCATATGTATAGAACGCAAACATGTACAGGGGTTGGACAAAGAAACTGAAACATCTGTCATTTTAGTGTGGGAGGTTTAATGGCTAAATTGGACCAGCCTGGTTGCCAATCTTCATTAATTGCACCAGTGAGAGCAGAGTGTGAAGGTTCAATTAGCAGGGTAAGAGCACAGTTTTGTGCAAAAATTGCAATACACACAACATATTATAGGTGACATATCAGAGTTCAAAAGATTGGTTTGATGAACATGAAAGTGAAGTTGAATATCACCCATGGCCTGCCCAGTCACCAGATCTGCATATTATTGAGCTACTTTGGAGGAGCGAGTTAGGAAACGTTTTCCTCCACCAGCATCATGTAGAGACCTGGCCACTATCCTGCAAAAAGAATGGCTTAAAATCCCTCTGACCACTGTGCAAGACTTGCATATATCATTCCCAAGACGAATTGATGTTGTATTGGTCACAAAAGGAGGCCCTACACCATACTAATAAATTTCTGTGGTCTAAAACCAGGTGTTTTAGTTTCGTTGTCAAACCCTTTTTTTGTTTGTGTGTAATTATATGTATTACACATACAGGTGCTTGTCATAAAATTTTAATATTATAAAAAAGTTATTTCAGTAATTCCATTCAAAAGTTAAACTTGTGTGTTAGATTAACTCAGTACACAGACTGATATATTTCAAGTGTAGATTTCTTTTAATTTTGGTTATTATAACTGACGAAAATCCCAAATTTTATATCTCAGAAAATTTGAATATTGTGAAAATGTTCAATGCAAAGGCATTTTGGTCTCTCACTCTAGTTCTGTTGGCCACACAATCATAGGGAAGACTGCTAACTTGACAGTTGTTCAAAAGACGATTACTGACACCTTGCACAAGGAGGGCAGGACACAAAAGGTCATTGCTAAAGAGGCTGACTGTTCACAGAGATCTGTGTCCAAGAACATTAAGAGTAGTAGGAAAGTGAAAAGATGTGGTCAAAAAAAAAAAAGTATAAGCAATATGGATAACCGCACCCTGGAGAGAACTGTGAAACAAAACCCATTTAAAAATGTGGAGGAGATTTACAAAGAGTGGTCTGAGGCTGGAGTGTCCCAAATTTATGTTCTCCGATGAAAGTAAAATTTGCAGTTACTTTGAAAATCAAGGTCTGAGAGTCTGGAGGAAGAGAGGAAAGGCACAGTGTAAAATTTCCACAGTCAGTGATAGTTTGGGATGCCATGTCATCTGCTGGTGTTGATCCATTGTGCTTTCTGAGGTCCAAGGTCAACGCAGCCATTTACCAGGAGGCTTCAGAGCACTTTCTGCTTCCTGTTGACCAACTTTATGGACAGGACCTGGCACCTGTACATAATGCCAAAGCTACCAGTACCTGGTTTAAGGACCATGGTATCCCTGTTCTTAACTGGCCTGCAAACTCGCCTGACCGCATTAACGTTTATAAAGTATTGTAAAGAGGTATATGTGATACACCAGACCCAACAATTCAGAAGAGCTGAATACCACTGTCAAAGGAATTTGTTCTATCATTACCCCTGAGCAGTGCCACAGACTGATCGAGTTCATGCCACGCCGCATTGCTGCGGTAATCAAGGTCAAAAAAGCCCCAACTAAATATTGGGTGCTGTACATGTTCATATTTTTCAGTTGGCCGACATTTCTAAAAATCCTTTGTTTTGTATTACTCTGAAGTTTAGGGTTTTTTTTTTTTTTTTATTCTTTTGGCTTCTTACTTTTTAGGGGTTGCCACAGTGAGTCAATCTTTTCCACATCACTCTGTCCTCTGCATCTTCTGCTCTAGCCCCAACTCTTTGTATATACTTTGGCCTTACTCTTTGTCTCCCAATATTCAAATTTTCTGAGATACTGAAATTGGGATTTTTATAAGTTGTCAGTTATCATCAAAATTTGAAAAGTAAATGTATGTTTGAAATAGATCACGCTGTGTAGAAAGAATGAGTATTATATTTAATTATTATTTTTAAATAGAATTACTGAAATAAATAAACTTTTTTAGAATTTTTAGGAAAAAATAGCTTTACTGGTTTGGCAAAATTTTACAAAAAGCTTCACAAAATTTCCTTTTGCGAGGCTTGTGAACCCAAAAACTCTCTAAAAGAAAGGGTACGTAAACATTAAATACCACAAGATGGAAAATGTGTTTATCAATACATTTTAGGCATTTCCTCTCCATTATAACAGCAAAATTGCTCTGGTTTTTGCATTGAGAAATAGACTGTCTTGTTTTAGTCTTTCCATTTTATTTAAGTGCAACAAGCAACCAAATTTTCAGACCAATTAAAGAAACATGGAGAAACCTATATAGGAAACTTGCTGTTTAAGCTTAAAATAAGGTTAATCTAAAGACTTATTTCAGCAGGCTGTAAAAGCATGAATATGTTGTAAAACTTTAACAACTATGTTGCTGTTTTACATTGTACAAATTTGTTTTAATAACCAAAATGGTGTTGTCTTGTATATGGTAGTTTTGAGTTTGTTTTTATGTATTTACTAGCACATAACACAAAGCATATTTAGATTTTGTTTTTTTGGAAGGCCAAAATGAATTAAACAAAATAGATTATTCTATTGATCAGTGATAGTGATGGTCCTAAGAACCCAGATCGGCATATTCTTGTAGCCTGTGATGGTTAGTATCTGAATGCTATATTGATATATATATATTCCTCCCCCCATATAAACAGGGTCATATGCAGAACAAAACAATTCCATGTCACCCTGTGATAACGATTATGAAGACACACTACAGTCCATAATGGAAGACAAACATATGAACAGAAGAGACAGTGAAACAGGATCCTCTGACAGGCAGGTGTTCTGGTTATTAAAATAACTACTTTATTGCATTGTACTGGTACTAGATCATTAACCAGAAAATCTGGGTTTTGTCTGTTTAAACTTTGTTATTCTGTAATATTTTCTTGTTTGAAAATGGTTTTTGATCTCATACAAGCTCCTGTTGCAAACACCTAACTATTCTTTGTGATTTGTTATTGTGTTTAGGCCTATCAGAGCAGGGCTTGTTGGAAAGACATTTGAGGAGATGCTGGATGAGCAGCTCAAACTAGAGAATGAAAAGCTCACCCAGATATCCGTAAGGTTATGATAATGCATTTTGACAAAATGTTTTTAAATGCGAAGTCTGCTTATGTAAAAGTGGGATCATTTGTTATAATTTATAAACATATACATAGGCAAACACAAACTATGATCATACAAGGCTCAGACCCTAGAAGTGTGACCATGACTACCTCAATAAAATCAGAACCCCTAGCAGCTGGTCAAGAGGAAAGCATCTAGCCAATGGTCCTAAAATTACAAGTTGTTAGTACTTCTTAATTAATAATAAAACCACGTCCTAAACAATTTGAAATTCAACATTGTGCAGTAAGAAGTATTGTTTACAAATTGAGAGAAATATTTTCAGGGAGGTGCCTCTAATAAATTATGTCCATAATCAATAAGGTTTGATTCTCAGAGCTTTAACAGAAAAACTAATAAGCTGCATAATGTCAACTATAATTGTTTTTGTTGCTGGCCACACAACTAGACTAAACAGTTATGGCTGGCTATGACTGTTGCTAAAACACTATGGATGCATTTTAAATACTTTATATTAAGGTTGCTTATCTGTTTAAATATTTGCTTTTGTAGGAGGCTCCTGGCAAAGCTGGGAAAGTTAAGAAGCCATTTCTTAAGAGAGGTGAAGGCTTGGCCAGATTTACAAGAGGCCAAGCCACTCTACCTGTCAGAGACAAGGAGATTCACGTTAAGACCAAAACTGCACCGAACAATGACATGTCACAATCTCAGGGCCTGGTTGTTCAGTTCCACCAAGGAACAGTAACTAGAAAACCTTCTCAAAAAGCAGCAACATCGGCAAATATTATAAAACAGCGAAAAACTGCTGTACTTGTAAAAGAAAATCTTATCAATAAGAAACCAGTTCCAGCATCCAAAACACAAGACACTTATGTTTCTAGGAGCCACCAGAATGTGAGGCAAGAAGTCCAGAACATAACCTCTGGACCTGTGCAACTCCACAACAAGAAACATGTGAATTTAAAACCTCAGCCAAAGGTCACTGGTGAAATAATTGTTGACAAAAAAGAAACGGCATCAGCGCCAGCTCAGGTCATGCACCAACAAAGTGTGCACATCGCAGAGAATTCTTTTGATGTGTGGCTTAAAGAGCGCGGTGAGCATTGGGAAAGAGACCAAAGGCAGGAGTGTATGGAACTTGGTGAGTTTGAGTTACTTGAGAGAGCAGCAGATGAATTCTCATTTTCTAGCAATTCCTCGTTTGTTAAAACCCTTCTTCAAAGAGATTGCAGACGTCTGTCCTCCACTCCAGTCAAATCACCCCCAAAGTCCTCCATATTTTCTGACCAATGCAGCAAGGATGTCACAGGTTCAGTGCAGTCATGTGTCAGTAAGGAACTCCCTTCACCTCCTGTAGAGAGTGAAGTAGTAAATCGAGTGGCAAGTACAAATCCGAATGATGTAATCAGTGAGGCATCTCAAGATGAAGAAGATGACAATTCCTTACTGTGTAGCAATACAGTGTTCCATCAGGCTGATACTGTGACAAATGTGCAAGAACCATTCAGCCACTGTTTCCAGGTATCTGCACCCCCCTATGATAAGCGCTCCTATGAGGACCGAGAAGAGAGAGCACACAGTACAGAACTGGAAAATGAGGTCAGTGAAAACTCGACACTGGTGGAGGACAGGGGTCATATGGTATTTGATGATGAAGACACATGGAACGAGTCTGAGGATTTAAGCTACGGTTCACTAAAGGTTGACAATCAGCCTTTAAAGAGGAAAGTGGCGTTCTCAAAACGATCTAAGTGCAATGGACTTTCTGTCAAACCATTAACCATTGAAGCAAACCCTCCACTCACATGTCCATTGGTTGCTAAGATGTTTCCCGCTTTAAAGCCAAAGTCATGCGCCCCTGCACCTGTACTGTCAAATCCTAAAGAGCACCAAGAACAAGATGCAGGTATTACTAATACTCAGGACACTGCAAATATCAGCTTCATTTTATATTAATAGATGTTATTTTATCCACAGTGGTCCATATGAATCATAAACAGATCAAAACATGCTGCTTAACTGATCAGCACCTTAACACACTCAATTTACTGTAATGAAAATTATTTGCATGCATTTGCTAAAAAGAAATAGACAGTATTCTCTGAATTCACTAAAAAGTGTTCATGTGAAGGAGAACCAGCATCCTTCTATTCGGTTCACACACAAGATATCAACGTGCTAGTAGTGCCCCCTTGTGGATATTTTGTTGACATGCGTGACTTCACATTAAAATAGTCAGTCATGTACAATGGTACTCCATAAAAAGAAAACTGAAAAATATATGGGACAACAACAATATCCTGACACATTTTAGATATTATAATAACAAAAAAAAGTTATACACTTCAAAAATGCTTGATTTAACATGTTTATCTATTCAAGGTGATTCAAGCAGTACCTATTGCTTACAATCCCATGCTAATGTAAAAAAAAAAACCCTAATAAAATGTCATGTTTTGTTGATTTACAAAATAAAAAATTTTTTTTTTGTATTTTCGGTCAGGTAGATGCATGGCAAGTAACATTCATATCAATTGTTAAACACAACAAGAATCATGTAAATGAAGACCACAATGAACTAAATACTTTTGGATCACATAATGTTAATTCATTTAGTACTTCTCCAGTGGTTAGTCTCTTTTTAATATATAAATGTTTAGTCCAATATCATCTTTGGTGACCCAGAGGTTCCATTTTTAATGGTTGCTAAAATTAAAACATTAGTATTTTTGAAATTCAAACTTTATTTTATTACTTTATTTTATTACCCTAAAACATAATCCTGTCATCCAGCTCCGTCAAAGTTACTCCGTGAGCGTTTGGTGGAGCTGGAGAATGAGATTGAACGATTCAAGATGGAAAATGCAGCACTGAATCGACTTCGATTGGAAAACCAGCAGTTTAAAGAGAGCTTGAGGTATGAAACACAAATATGTATATGAAACCTCTGGGTTCTGCTGATCCTTCTTTAATCTATGTACGACTAATAATTAGTCTGCAGCAGTCATTAGCATATTAGTATTAACTTCTGTACATATTTCGCAAATTTTCAAATTGTATTTTTTTTTTTTGAGAGAGTGCTCTGACATTCCAATCTAAATCCAATGTTTGTCTTTACAGTAAGCGTGTAATGTTGTTCTGTTACCTATAGGAAAGAGAGAGCTGCGTTTGAACAGAAAATGAGTGAAGAACTTGCCAAATGGGAGGAGTTTAAGCGTGAAGAAAACAAAAAGCTCCAGCGTGAAAAAAAGCTATTTGAAAAACATGCGGCGACTGCAAGAGCAAGGCCCGACAAACAAGAACGAGATGAAATACAGGTTTTCATTGCTGTTTTTACCACAATTGTGTATTTAAATTTCTGCTCTATAGCAGTTTAACACTGAAATTTGTGTTAGTCTTTAAAGCAGCAGCTGAGTAATCTGCAAGAAGATGTCAGGAAGCGAGAATCTCGCTGGAGCAGTACACACAGTCGCCTCAGGCAGCAGCTGGACACTCTCAGTGCCGAGAACTTAACTCTCAGAGACCAAGTCCGTACACTAGAGAAACTTCGTCTTAGTACCTGGAAAAATGCAGAGGTTGGACAAGAACGAGGCAGGACCGCTGCGCCTGGCAGTAAAACAGAGAGAACCAAAACTAAGGTACTTGTTAAGATACTTTTTAATTTGGTTAGAAAACAAATACAACTAATAATGTAGACTTTTTGTATCTCTAGCACTCTTCCTCCAACATAACAAACCACTCATCTGAGAGCTGCAACAAAAGGATGGGAAGCCCTGAGGTTGTAAATGCTCCAAAAGCTCCAGCCAAGCCTTCGAACATACCAGGTTTGAGCATAATTTATACGTTTAACTCTGCCTGCTTTTAAAGAGCCTAATGGGTTCATGCATATATAAATATACAGTAACTGTAAGTTTGAGTTCTCTAGCTTGTGTGAAAAACAATTTAGCTAGGGGTTCCAAAGTTTTGACTGCATCTTCTGGAACCAACTTTTGTCCTTAAGGTGCAAACTGTCACACTGAACCCTGTCCAGTAAGTCCCCCAACCCAAATCTCTGCCACACTGAATGCTGAAGGAAGGAGCCAAGAGTCCCATCGAATCCGAAACACCGCTCACTCGCAAACGGTCTGTATACTTTCACTACAAACACTTAGTATGTGTGACACTAAGCGTCCTAATTGAACTTTAAGTAAATGATTGTTTTCAGGAAATTATCAGTTCAGAGGCCATTGAGCCAACAGAGATGAGACAGAACGAAATCACACACGCCGATGGCAAGGTGTGTTCATGTGGATGTTTCTTATTTGACGTCATTACATGTCACTGAAGCTTGTGTCTGCATTAGATTGAGAAGCTGCTGCCTGATGGAGGAAGACTTATCATTTTCCCCAATGGCACACAAAAAGAGGTATCTGCAGATGGCCTGTCAGTCAAAGTGACATTTTTCAACGGAGACATCAAACACAGCATGCCAGATCAAAGAGTGGTGAGCCTATACTCTGTATATTTATAAACTTGGACATATTTTGCACCCTGTGGCTCACAAGAATAGTGGGCCACCTGCACTACTCACTTTAATATACCACTTAGATGTCTATTGTCTTGGCTGTAATTTTGTTTTGCACAAGCTGTTGCACACGTGCACTTTATGGTGAGTTGCTGAATTGTGGTATTACTGTTTTATGTAGCACCTTGTTCCAGGAGAATGTTGTTTTGTTCCAATGTATACTGTACTCCACTTTATATTGTTGTAATGGCAAATTAAGAGAACTTTTGTTCAAATAATTGATTAGGTCCTTCGTGTATATGTCAGTGTTTTGATGCTGAGTAGAATGAAATGGAAATCAACATAGTCGTGTAGTTTTGGTATTGTACAATACTTTAATATAGTACAGGGTGGACATGCAGACGCCACGAAAAAGGGCTTTTGTTCGCCCCAATCAGTTATCCAACCCGGGACCTGCTTGCTGTGAAGTGGTAGCATATGAGAATTCCCATAGTAAATAGTCCTACAGCAGATTCAAAATCAGGGCAACAGATCTGTTCCTTGATGGTAATGTGACCGGGCTGACACCAGCGGTTGTTAATAAGAATGGCAAGACCCCACCTTTATTTTTCTCGCTTGCCGCGCTGCACCGGTCGGCATGAACAATCTGAAATCAATCAATGGAAGCAAAGTTATCCAGGATGTCCTGGTGCAGCCATGTCTCCATAAAGCCCTTCAACTACATTCCTGGTATTCCCACCGACTTTTGTTTAATGCTTTAAGCTCGTCCTTTTATTCACCAGCAAAAATATTGAACACCACTGCACCCTGTGTGTTCGCCTCCATAATTGTTCCGGGATGTTTGTTGTAATGCACGCTATGCCGGCCGGTTTCAGTGCGATGATCAGCTGATCCTGGCTGTACACAAAGCAGACATGGTGCTCATATGGATGGACGGATGGATTTAAGCATTAATTAGTCATGATACTTACATTTAGTCATGATACATTTAGCAGATGCTTTTATCCCAAGCGACTTGCATCTGTCTGAGTAAATCTAAATAGTGACCACTAGTGTGCTTGTTTTTGTGCTGTAAGCAATAAGGAGAGGAACCTCGTTGTTGCTCATATTACGGCTTTAATTTTTTAATTTTTTTTTTTTTGAGTTTTCATTGTCTATATTTAGCATTGTGATGGTGATCTTTATCTGGGTGACTCCGTTAGCTCAATTTGCTGCAATGTTGTCCTTGCGCCATGAAACTTTTTTTTTTCCTGATAATATCCTTTTGCTGTTTACATTTAAAATAATATATGAAACATTTTATAATTTTTACATTTGTATAAATTGGATTTGATGTCTTCACCTTTTTCAGATTTACTATTACGCTGAAGCACAAACGACACACACTACTTATCCTGATGGTATGGAAGTGCTCCAGTTTCCCAACAATCAAATAGGTAAGAACCGTTTCTCTAAAATATTTGTTAAACTATCATTATTTTGAAACATCAAGAACAAGGGGTGCCCACTTTTATGGCCTGAGATACTTTTAGGTCATTGTGATCCATCAGGATTTTTTTTTTTTTAAGGCTTCATTGTTTAAACCTTTTTACACATGTTAATATAATTAGCAATAGAAGGCAAACCACTGTTTTGATGATTTGCACTAAATGCTGTCAGCCAGTTTGACAGTAGCTGCTGATGCAAATTTTCAAACAAGCTTCCAAATGATCATCAGATATCTGGACTTCATTATTTTCCTGAGGGGGGAAAAGGCTGATTTACATAAGTAGGTTGATAAAAAAATTACATTAAAGTACAAGTGTCAGAATATTTAATTGCTATTCAACAAATATTTATTTGCAACATATTTTACACTTATATTTTAATTAAATGTAACCATAAATATAACTTACATGCAATACTTTTCAAGAAGTAAGAGTTTTCGTGTTCTCCCCGTGTCTGTGTGGGTTTCTCGGGCTCTCCACAGCACAGAATAACCATAATTTAACAGCATAGCATGTAATATACAACTCTATTCTGAAGTCACTGTGATTTCTGATTTAATTAAGTTATGTGACAAAATTACCCAATAAACTCTACCAGTTTCATCATAAAAATGTTGAATAAGTTCAAATAACCAGGGGGCGAAACAAGTCATAAATAGGTGGAAGTATCTATAAAACTTGACGTGGTGTTACACAGCGATCTACCAACGTGCTCTATGCGGTCGCTCTATTGGACACGCCTGATGAACCTCCTCTTGCCCTGTTACAGAAAAACATTTTGTTGACGGTCATAAGGAAATCACATTTCCTGATCAAAGCATCAAGAATCTTTATCCTGATGGAAGAGAGGAGTGTGTACTTGCAGATGGCACAATAATCCAGCAGAATCCGTGAGTACACTTTTGTTTAGTTAAAATTAGACTTAGAGTTCACCATGACCAATTGTTGGAGACACAAGTGATTGATTTATAGCATTCATAAACAGCTGGTTAATAGAACAATATTAAATCAACTGTGATCGTGTGAATAACGTTAGATTGAGACTTTTAAAGATGATTGTGGCATCCTTAGCAAATTGTTGATTTTATTAATATAAATATATTTAATTGGTTTTAAGTCTAGTCCTATAGTTATGAATGTGATAGACCTTGAAAAACTGCCTTCAAACAGGTAAAAGATAAGTAGAGTACAGACTTTGTTATATTTGTCTCAGGGCTGTAAATGCAATCTTATTTTATGTATGAAGATTATTTTACTATTAATACATAGTCTCCATCAGTATGTATGGCTTCACACCAGCAAGAAACAGGTGTGAATGCATTCCCTGCTGGCATCCTTTCCTGTTTACAAGATTATCATCTCACTGCCAGAAGTCTTACATCTTCGAAAAAATGTGAAACTCCAAGGAGGCAAGATCTGAGCTGAGGGCCATATATTGGAAATATTTTAAATCTCAAACTCCCAGCTTTTAATGTACACAAACTCATATATGCATTTTGTTTACTTCTGTAAATAAAAATATTACTGTAAGCTTAAAACTTAACTCAAGGCTGTATATGCAGTTTAAAACGTATTAAATGTAGCCAATAAGACCATTTTCTATAAATACCAGTCACAGCGGCCTCTCTGCTTATGAAGAGAAACAATATTTCAAATTTTCCTGTATGTCCAAGATATACAAAAAGTGCTGCTAAACATTGTTAGAATAAGGATAATCTACAAAACAATATCGTGTGTTCTCCACTAGTCTGAGAGGCTGATGTCTAAATGTCTTAAAGCAGCACTTAAGTGTCTGATTCAATCATACCAGTGCTGCTCAGTTACACACCACCTCAATCCTACCTGCTCTGTGGTGGTCTGACATTAGAAAATGATAGAAAAGAGGACTAACAATATGCAGGGATTCAGATGGACTACATACATCTGTCACCACACACAGTCCATTTTACCATTTCCACTTGTGACATAAGAATCCATACAGTGTATGAACATGGAATTAAATTACTTCTTTTGTTTAGAGATGGCAGTAAACAAATTCAGTTCAACACTGGGCAGCGAGAGCTTCACACTGCAGAATTTAAGAGAAGGGAATATCCTGACGGAACCGTTAAGACCGTTTACTCAGACGGGAGACAGGAGACGCGCTACCCCACCGGCCGTGTGCGGCTCAAAGACCCTAATGGGCGGATCATCACAGACTCATAGGCTTCAGAAGTGTTTTTTTTTTTTATTATTAAAAAAAGATGCGTGCTATTTTGGAAGAACAGTTGGGTGCTATGTGTTATATAAATAAATTAAGTATTTATTTAAACTACATTTCTGTAAAATAAATCTATTTTTAAGTAACAATAATGACTAAAGCCTTTGAATGAAGTTGCTCTTGAACTGAACTTTACTGAACATTAAACATCAATAATTCAGCACAGCAAACTTTAACATAAATAGGCAATAATAAAACATGAACTTATAATAAAAAAAAACGAACTTAAAACTTTTATAGCGGTTGTCCTCTCTAAGCCAACCAAACCAACGCAAATAAATTTGCATTCTTTACTGATACACAGCCAGACCTTTCTCCACAAGGGGGATGTGCACCAACATGCCATCTGCTTTGTGCAGGAACACAGTCGGCTTTGGCTCGAAGGCCTGATGGGGGAGAAAAAGATATAAATAACAAGATTTATACAAACAGAAACCAGTGACATTTGTTCTGCAAACCCAGCCACACAAAGATTTAACTGCAGGATTAGGTGGAAGCAGAATTTACAGAGCAGCTTCAGACAAAACCACAAGTTCAAACAACGATGACAAGGCACTAATGTTTAGGATGTGACGCTTCCAATTAATATTTTAAATATTTTTGAAACCCCAACTAAAATGCCAATAGCAGCAATTACTGAATTCTCCAGACAGAAACATACTTTTCTCACACTTTAAATCATTAGGCTTCATGCAGCTCCTTATCCACAACACTGCAGTATGTTACAGCCATGACCTCTAAAGACATTCATCTTCACTGAGGATCAAAACAACTGTAGTGATTACATTTAATTGAACTTTTGACACCACGCTGATCTGATGGATAGAACCTTATTATTGGACCAGCAGGTTTGCAGTCTCACCAAAATGTGACTGCAAAGACCATTCAGAACTTTTAGAGCATCAGAGGATATTTTACATACAATATCTTTTTTTTTTATTTAATGGTTACTTGATTATATATAAACACCTGTATCTTAGTGTCTTAAACTGTCTGGCCACTCAAGCAAGAGAAGTCCTTCTCTGAGCCTTGATCTTCACAAGGTTTCTTTCTTCAGTGTTTGAAAATAGCAAGAAGAAAAGAAAATGTTTGTTCTTTTTAATGTGGCCTGCTCTTTGTGGGTTTAAGATTTATTCTGTAAAACTACTTTGAAGGGCTAGACTGGTCAACCAATTCACTGGACCTAAAGCCAATTGAGAGTCTATGGGTTATTCGCAAGAGGAAAATGAGGGCCACCAGACCCAACAGCGAAGAAGAGCTGACTGCAAGTATCAGGGAAATCTGGGCTTCCATAACTCCCAGGCTCTGTAATGGCAAGGTTTTGGTGCTTCTGGGAGTTCCTGCTTGAAGATGAAATCTGCATCTCCATACAGATTCTCAGCAAAAGGAATGATGAAGTCCTCTAAAACATTCTGGTAGACTGCTGTAGTGCCCTTGGAATTAAGAAAGCAGTTTACCAACACCTTCACCGGACAGTGCACCCCAAATCATGACTGACTCGAGATTTCGCACTGGACCTCAAGCTGTTTGGATTCTGTTCCTCACCTCTACTGTTTAGTAGGTGATTGTTTTAAACTGAGTGTGACACTATTTATGCACTGCAAAACTTAGGCTGACTTAATAGCATTTAAATAGTACTAAATTCCTGGTTTTATGAGCTGGAAGCCCAAATTATGTAAAACAAAGCAAATGAATACTTGAAACTGTTTAAATTGTGGGTACTGAATCTATAATCTGGAAGTTTAAGTTTTTAAATGGAATTTGGGAAATTAAACAACTTTTCCATGACACTCATTTTTTTTTTAGAGGAGAGCTTTTTGCAGCTGTAGGTTTGTTTGCTTTCATTGTAAGTTTCCTAATCACCAGTTTCTCCATTGTTTGTGTACATACAGGGAGGACTCCCTGAAGTCTTACGACACCAAAAGTTACGAGTCTGACAAAATGTATCACTTTGTAATTAAATTACAATTGAATTGGGGGGGGGGGGATTACTCATCCTCCCAAAGTGGCCAGGTGAACAGTAATCTATGGATTATATATACCGCTCAAAAAAATAAAGGGAACACAAAAATTACACATCCTAGATCTCAATAAATAAAATATTTCAGTTGAAAATCTTTATGTAGTAGATAGTAGAATGCGTTGAGAACGAAATAACATAATGAACAAAATGTAAATCAAAATTATAATCCCATGGAGGTCTGGATTTGGAATCATACTCAAAATCAAAGTGGAAA